>JAFLJL010019163.1:0-38890 GCA_018398815.1 Conus ventricosus
AAGTGCTGGGAACCCCCAAGCCTGACCTGTGTGCTAACAGGTAGAACAACCAGCATCTGGTCTCTGTATCACATATTCCAGATCCCTTAGCTTTCTGAGGATGAGTTGGCGGTATCATGGGAAGGGATGCTTTCCTGTGTGTCTGCACCTTCTCCCCTCATTCTGCATTTTCCCCCCTAAAATGGACAAAGAGCTGGATCAGCCTCCAAATCAGTCTGTTGGTAAAGGTTTCCATTCTTCTCCCTACTAAACTGGACTTGCTGTCTCACTCAGCCCAGATCTAGGAAGTGGCACTAAGTCTGTGTCCCTGTCTCTCCATGCCAGCTACATACCAGGCAGCACCTCCCTACAGGGAGATGTTTCTGTCCTTCAAGCACAGGAAAAAAGTCATGGCAAGTCAAAGAAAGTCTGCTTTGAAAGTGTGGACAACAAATAGGTCTTTGCAAAATGGTGTAGTCGGGCCGGGATTTTTGCCAGCAGCCGCAGAAATGAATGCATCAGTCACTTTCTGAAGGACCTTCATGAGAAGTGAAGGAAGCCAAGCACTGTCAGGGGGTTCAGGTCAGCCATTGCTGAAACCTTCAGATTTAGGGAGTCTTGACAGCCATGACCCCCTCCTTTCAGGACAAGCTGCACACTGCTGGTTAACCTTTACCACCTGTGTCCGCCAAGAGTTGCGGGTAGGATTTTTTTCCCTACAGCCGCGTCAGCCAAGGCTGGCGGACGGGAAGACTGTACTTTCTGCCGTGCCCGCCACTATCGCGGACGGGGAAAATGAAAAATTCCTACACTTTCCTTGAAATGGTCTAGGGAAATAAGCTCTATAATTAGTCTTGGGGATGTCCTAGTGAGTTGTAGACCCTACTATTAGTGCTCTATCATGAACTTGGCTGACCCCAGCAGCTTTGAAACAAAGTAACTGGCGCTTGGCTTTCCCGCTAAGCGTGCTTGGAATTTCCTGTGCCGGAAAAAATGTCGGTCAGGCACAGGAAGGGTACCAATTTCTCCACACAGAATGGACCCTCAGCAGGCATGCCCTAACAACCGTGTGGGAACATGGTTCAGACCATGATCGACCTGTTTGCCAACTATTCAACCATCGTCTGCCAGTGTATGTGTCTCTGGTCCCGGACCCCCAGCTTACGCCATCGACGCCCTCTCCAGACCTGGTTACCCCTCAGAAATTCTATGTGTAGGTTTTGGGTCAAAAATGTGTACAATTGTGTGTAAAATGTGTAAGCTTTTGCAGCGCAAAGTAGCTGCGTAGGAAACAATACTGAATGCATTCCAGACATTAGAAACACTGAAAATTTATTACTATAAAAGATGTATTTTCATGAAATGCATTAAATTGGCTTGTTTAACAATCAATGATTGTCAAACTAATCCAAGTTCCTTGCCAGTATCCTCTGATGGGCAAAAGCCTTTGCTCAGGAAATTGAATTTTCTTTTATAACACTTTAAAATAACTCCTCTCTTCACTTTTTACTGTACTGATGGACATAACTGGAAAAAAAAATCTTGAAGTAATCTATTTCTTTCATATGCTACTATGGGCACTTTTTCACTGTTGATAAGCTAACCAGTCTTTCTGAAGAGCATAACAATTATGATGTGAACTTATTTCAGACTTTGGTGATTCCAGCTCCTTCAGGGTTCCCAGGTGATGGGCATGAGGCCAAAAAAGGACCTTTAAAGGACTTTTAAAAGGACCTCAAATCAGTTTAAAAGGACCTTTGCCAACATGGAGGAAGGGGGGGGGGGTTAGACAAGGCGGGAAAAGGAATCTATCCTGTAAATGTTACTCAAGAACTCAGCATATAGCTGTTCCCCAAGCTGTTTTGTTATGTTCGTGTGTTCGCAATCCGTCATGTTATGTACCTATATTTATTTGGGTAATAATATTTCATCATTATTGCCCCACTCTTCAAATGAATTTCTATAAAGGGAACATTTTAACATAGATAGCATGAGCGAAAATGTTAAGTCAGCTATATGCCGCGAACATTAGCACCGCGTCTGCACTGTGGAACCCGTGACGTCAAAAAAGCTGGATTGCAGCAACGCACCAGCAGAAGACACAAGCCACTGCCCGCAGCTTTGCGTCGTCTGCTAGCTAAGCTTACTAAACAGAAAGCCCACTGATAGGCCTAGCATTATAGGCCTGCCTACCGCGTTTCAGATGATCGCGTCGGCATCTGTCAACTCTTTGCAACTTGCAAAAGTACGGTTTGGGTTGTGGAAGATGTATCGGTTCCGTTTTCAAGCCTCCTCTCTTGAAAAAACAGGACTTAACAGTACCTTTCAAAAATTAAAAGGACCTCCTCGTGAGTTAAAAGGACCAACTTGCTGAATCAAAGGACTTGAAAGGCCTTTTGACAAAAATCCCATTTATAAGGACTTCAAAGGACCCTACGAACGCTGTCCTTTAAATTGTCAGCTGAAAGCCATGAACTGCATCTATTAAAGAACAGTCAGCCTTCTTCAGGATGAGAAGACTTTCAAGAATTTCACTGGACAGTGTGCTCCTTTGGGGCCGGGGGTGGGGGTGGGGTGGGAGGGGGGGGGGATTTTGGAGCTTTTTGTCCCTCTCCGCGAGTAGTCTGATGTTCCAGTCTCTCATCAGAAGTGCCTGCAGAACTCGACTTCACAAAAAAGCTTTCAATGTTCATTGCCTACCGTTTCCAGAATCACTGTTTCCCTTGTGGCTTTTGCTACCGATGTGCCGCTGAATGTCAAAGCGACCACTGTAGCAATCGCGATTTGACAGTTACACGTGGTGCTGTGTGCGAACGTATCGCCCTTCTTTGACCAGTAATGAACTTGAAAATAGTATGATACGCTGGTTTGTACTTCTGTTCATATTTCTTTTTCTTTGGATCACAGCTTCTACCAATGAATCTGAATTTTCGTTGTCTGTTTCATGCGCGCGAGTTGAAGCTGAGTGAGAAGCAACGTTGATGCATTCATAGAGGCAGGAAGTACGCATGCGCCATCGGAACTTTTAAAAGTTGGACCAGACTCTTGGACTCGGCCGGATTACGTGTTCCGCGCATTTTCGTAAGCTCGTTCATCAAAATTTCGTACAATTTGGTTTTGAAACGTACAATCGTATAGCTGTATTAAATTTCGTGAGATTATACGCAAAAATCGTAAAGTGCACAGGTCTGCCTCTCCCTTCCCTGGTCCGGCCTCATAGCTTACGCCTTCCCTCCCTTCCCGATCCTCCACAAGGTGATCAGGAAGGCGAGACTCGAGAGACCCAGGCTCATTCTCATAGCCCCATGGTGGCCCACTCAGTCCTGGTTCCCGGACCTCAAGTCCCTCACTCACGCACCCCCTCTCCAGTTGAACACCAGGTGGGACATGCTCAGGCAACCCCGTTCGGGTCGCCCTCACTCCAATCCCCAGATACTTCGCCTCCACGCCTGGCTTCTGTGCCAGCCCGGTTGCGAGCATCTAAATCCACCTCTCGAACGGACAGGTCCCAGTCCGTCCTCAATATCCTCTCCGTCGCCGGGGCCTCTCAGGAACTCCGAGACCTAGCCATGTCCTCTCGCAGAGCTAGCACAGAGTCCCTTTACGATGACAGATGGAGGAAATGGGTCTCATGGTGCAAAGACAACTCTGTCCCTCACAATCGCCCCTCCAATATCCAGATAGGAAATTTCCTGTCCCACCTTAACCTCTCTGCTAGCTCCATCCGGGGCTACAGGTCGGCCATCTGCACGACCATCCGCCAAATGGGCGGACCTTCCTTTGAGAATGACTTCCTTCTCAGAGAGATCTCCAGAGGGGCTGCTCTTCGTGAGGCCCAATCCCCTAGGCGTGTCCCCCTTTGGGACTCTTCACTGTACTTGACGTCCTCAGGAAACCCCCCTTTGAGCCTGTCTCCTCCATTCCTTTCGACCTTCTGTCTATGAAGACTACCTTTCTCCTCGCCCTCGCTTCCGCCAGAAGGCGAGGCGAGATCCATGCCCTTAGGGGGGACCCCAGAGACATTGCCTTCCACAGAGACGCTCCGTCTCTCTTAAGTTCCTTCCCGAATTCCTAGCTAAGAACCAGGAACCCGTAGTGCCTCCCCTTACCTCGTCATCCGCACGCTGGCGGATACACTAGGGGGAGACACCTCTTCGGACATAGCCCTTTGCCCTTCTCGATGTCTAACACACTACTGGGAACGCTCGCGCCCCAGGCGCGTTTCGCAAAGACGTCTTCTTATTTCCATCAACCCCAGTAACACGAAAGACATCTCAGCTGGCACTGTCTCTAGGTGGCTCTCCAAGACGGTCAGAACGGCCTATTCCCAGGCCTCCAAGGACCTCCCCATCTTGTCCCCCTGGGCTCATGAGGTCAGAGCGCTCGCCGCTTCGGCAGCTTTCCCAGCACTCTGTTCCCATGCGCCACCTCCTGGAGGCAGCCTTCTGGCGTTCGGAAAATCCCTTCATAAAATTTTATTTAAGGGACATCCACATGATGGTTCTAATGGGATATCCTTTGTGGCGGCTAATGCATCCATATCGGGTAACCCCAGGAACCACTAGGGCACTCGCCCTCCTCCTTTTCCTATAAATTCTGCTATTGTCTGACATGGTACAGTATATGATGCCAAAATGGGGAGTTTGTATTATACTCCCTGTTTGGCTAGTATACTTACCATGTCAGACTCTAATGCCCGCCCTGCCTTCCCCACTAGCGCCAAGGTTCTGGGGTTACCTTGCCGCAGGCCTCGATGAATGAGGTACGGGAGTTGACACTGGCTTCTTCCTACGGCGGAAGCGGGTTGGGCATCACGTGACTGTCTTATTACTGCATTAGCCACACAAAACTTCGGCCTGGCAGAGCTGACTAACTGCCGTGAATGCTATTGTCTGACATGGTAAGTATACTAACCAAACAGGGAGTATAATACAAACTCCCCATATTTCTTGCGCAATGAAGCGCTTGAAATTGTATTACAAAGTGGATCTGATGATGAGGGCAGTGATAGAGATATTGAAAATTATGACAGAGTAGAGGAAAGTGAATTATTTGAAGATGCAGCTGAAAATAATGATACTGACGAAGAATCATCAACATCAATGCAGCAGACGCCGCCGCATCACATGTTGTCGCCGATGAGACCATTCAGATGATTGGGACACACATGCATTTGATCAAAACACGGCCAAGCAAACAATGGCGATGTGACTTACTTGTTTGCTTCTGATTTTGACAGCATGTTGTAAAAGAACGGAATAGAATGTAAACAATTTTTTTTTTTTTACTTGGCAGCCATGTTTTTCAACGGACAGTTGTTGATACACATTAAAAGTAACTGATTCGAAATGACTATGTTCGATTAGTTGAGTGCTTTTTCTTTCTAATGACACATCACTGTCAGTTGTCTGGCTACCGTAAACAAAATTAAAAAGTGGTGAAATATGTGCGTCCGCAGGGACTGAGCGCCGTGTGCGTGCGTGCATGAGCAAGGAATCGTGTCGTACGTGCCGTCCGCGGCTGTATGGTATTAAAGATGTCGATCCAGTAGGTGCTCCAGATGGAGTCTGCCACTGGTCCTGGAGTATCTGGCCTACACTGACTTTGAGCCACTCACTGAATTCTCTGTCGAGAACCTCACTTTCAGAACATGCATTTCACTTTGTTTGGCTTCAGCCTGCAGAGGGAGAGAGATTCATGCCTTCAGCAGGGACCCACGGTCCCTGAAGTGGCGTGATGATGGCTCAGTCACTCTCTCCATGTGCTCTTCTTTCCTAACCTAAGAACCCCAGCCCCAAAGCGTTGCCCTTGATGAGAAGCTTGCCTCCACTGGCCCCTTCGTCATTCAGTCCCTGGCCAAGATGACTGAAGGTGGAGCAGTTTAACTGTCCTGTCAAAGCTCTAAAGATGTACTTTCAGAAGACCGAGTTGGGCCCCCTTAGCTCCCCTTTATGGCAATGCCAGGGAAATGTTTACAAAACCCCAGCTCATAAGCTTTTGGATTACGCAGGTAATTTGCCAGGCTTAAACAACTGCTACAAATATACTCGTAGTTCACCTGTGTGCGCGTTGTTGGCTGACTATAAGCATACACATAGTCAGTCATGGAAATCCTACATATGCATCTGAAAATCCTTTTTCCACGTTTTTTTTTTTTTTTAACTTTCTAACTGGAGAGTTTCAGGCAACTGGACAGTATTTTCAAGAGTTTAAAATCAAAATGAAAAAGAAGACACTTAAATTCTTTCCAGAATTTCATTTAGCATTTAAATATGTCACAAAATGAAGTATATACAACTACAAGATGATGTACCAAACAGAAAACATATCACTTTTCCTAACACATCAAGGCACCAGAAAGCACCCCCCCCCCCCTCTCCCCCCCCCCAAAAAAAAAAATCTTGCCAAACCAGAAAGTACACACGAACTATCTAATAACTATTTCTTTATCATTAAGATTTTTGAAAAACACGAGTCAAGTTGCCAGCTGAAGGTGGAATGCCGTGGAAGTGGCCAGGAGTGAAAAAGGAGAGAGCGACTGGGTGGGTGAAGGGGATAGGAGGAAGATGGGGATGAATGGAAGGGGATGACGAGAGGTGGTGGTGAACGATAAGGCGGCGGCCATAGTAAGATGGCCATGTTTTGCACGGCCCGGTTTGAAAATCCTGCCCGGTTCAACTCCTCTGTGGCATCATCAATTACAGCTGCAGGTGGCCATAGTAGACCCAGGCCGACCTGGAATTTTCAACTCGTCGTTCCCTCGGTCATGAAAATCGTCCGTTTCTCGGCTCTCTGGGTAAAGGGAAAGAACTGCGCTCTTGAACATTCATCGACGAATTGCTCTCTCTCTCTCTCTTTCTCAAAGCCTATAGGATGCTACTAGATCTAGATTCATGCGACAAAAGAAACTGGGCTTCAATTATCTGCTGTAAACTATTTACGTTAGGATATGGTTTTATTTGGACAAATCAATGTGTAGACGAAATTATTGCTTTTTTTGCACGATTTTAGGAAAAGATCAATTTTATGTAGTGGCAGGGATGTGATTTTTGTATCAAGAATAGCGACAGATCTAGCACGGATGGTCTATGGCCGCTTTCACTGATCCTGTCTGCCGGGTAGGACACGGCCATCAAAACCACCGCCCACTATGGCCGCTTTCATGATCCTGTCTGCTGGGTGGGACACGGCCATCAAAACTACGGCCCACTATGGCCGCTTTCACTGATCCTGTCTGCCGGGTGGACACGGCCATCAAAACCACGGCCCACTATGGCCGCTTTCACTGATCCTGTCTGCCAGGTGGGACACAGCCATCAAAACCACCGCCCACTATGGCCGCCGCCTAAGATCCAAAAGAAACAACTAAGAAAAAGATAAAGCACCAAACCAGATAACACAAAGGAAGACTATACCTCATCTCTGATGACATGATGACAATTTCACAATCCACCGTCAGCGGTTTCTGTGGAGCTGGAGCCGGAGCTGGAGCTGGAGCGACAGGGTCCAGCCCGCTGCGACTGTAGACTTCTCTGAAGCGGTCTGCATATGGAGGTCCGTAGGGATCACGCCTGCGTACATAAATCAAAGTAAACGTAAAATTACAAAAAAAATGAAGTTGAAAATAAAAGTCTGAGTATACTTCTTTCTTTCAAAACATTTTCTGAAAACAGTTATTATCTTGCAAATCTGACAGCAAACTTTGAAAATATCAGAATATATCTACGGCTCACACTGCAGAAAATACAAAACACCCGAAATTTTAAGAAAACCAGCAGGCATAACCTGCCTAACCTGGAATCAAGAAAAACATAAAAAATTCTGGGGAAGTGATGGAGATGTGCTACAGAATTCTGAGATCAACTTGTCTGATGAATTATTCATTGATACTTTAAATGCAGAGGAAAAGAAAATACTGGTTATTTCCATACTAATTGCACTGTGAAAATTTTCATGCATACAAAAATGTTCATGTGCAGTGATATGTCGCAGATCCTTGGCTGGGAGTCAAGAGTTCAACTTCCATTAATGCCATTTAATGGTGAGATTGTTCTAACAACCCCAACCCGCTCCTACTCAGGGCTGAGTCTGCTATGGGTTCAGCTTGGAAGACAGTCAAGATTATACCACTTGATGGATGCATCCATAAATATAATACTTAAATTTCATTACTGCACGCCTGTATATCATGAAAGTCAGTGTTGAGTAACACCCGTCATAGAGTCTCAGACAATAATGAAAAATATCATATCACCCTCCTCATTCTAATCAATCAGAATGAAAAACAAGATGCGAAGCATATAAACGTACTCCCAGTTTTCAAAAGCCGCTTATAAATCGGCCAAGTGCATTGGAGATAAGAAATAAAGGCAAAATAATGTTTTAAAACGGTTTATTTAACCGATGTACACCTTTGAAACTGGTATTTTAGTCCTCACTGGGCTAAAGACTGTGTACATACCAAATTTCATCAAATCGGACAATATGTCAAGAATAACGGATTTTAACGGTCAGATTTCGAAACACTACATGGAAGTGCCATTTGTGTATGATAACCTTTTTATATACAAAATTTCATTAAAACCAATCAATATATAAAAAACAATGGCAAAATAATGGTTTAAAACGGTTATATAACTGATATACCACTTTTGAAACCGGTATTTTAGTCCTCACTGGGCTAAAGCCTGTGTACATACCAAATTTCATCCAAATCGACGATGTGTCAAGAATAACGGTTTTTAACGGTCAAATTTTGAAACACTATATAGAAGTGCCATTTGTGTGTGATAACCTTTCTATATATCCAAATCTCATTAAAATCCACCTATATATAAGAAATAATGGCAGAATAACGGTTTTTTATAACGCTTGTTTAATCCTTACATATGGACAGAGGCTCCAATTTGTCACAAGATCATCCAAACCGCTTATAAATTGGCCAAGTACTTTCTGAGATATTCCATAAAGAAGAAAAACCATTACAGGCCGTTAGTAACGGCTATAGCGGTAAACTAAAACATCGGGCATCATCCGTGGCCCATAATGAACATACCTACAAATTTTCAGAAAGATCGGCCCAGTAGTTTTGTCTGGAGTGAGTGGAACACATTTTGACCACGGACCCACAGACAGCAATTTCTTCGTTCCCATTCTAAAGTCACTCCCCTGTTCTATAAGAACTGGGAGTACAAAAAAGTAAAGAAAAAAGAAACTGTATAACCCCCTAAGCCCTGCTCTCACGGTACCATCAGTTTTCGATTTCTTCTCTGTATCCATGTCCTGTCAAGGTCTCCGTTACTGACAAGTTCAGAAAGACTGTCACTGTGGTGGCGCCCTCTGGAGGGTGAAACTTGCTCATACTGGCTCAGTGACTAAGCATTTATTGTCTTGAGAGGAAATTTTTATTCTAAAATTACGTTTAATCTAACATACTTACCGTGGCTCACTAATGCAATAAGCGGCAGCAATTTGCTATCCCTGCCTCGTATACAATAAAGTCCGTACGACAACAAAACCCTTGAAAGGGCCTCGTGCCTTGCGCATGCTCAAAACCATCCTCTTTTCGAGGTATATCAAACCCTGACTGAGAACTCCTGATGGAACCAGGAAGGCGGGTGAGGTAGGGAGGGCCTCTGTGTGAGCCACAGTAAGTATGTTAGATTAAACGTAATTTTAGAATAAAAATTTCCTTTTAATTACACATACTATACCGTGGTTCACTAATGCAGAGTCGCACTAACCTGGAAGGAGGGCTCACCTGGTTACCGCCTGGAGGAGCGAGAAGAGCTGGAGCGTGTGGCGGATGAATGAGTGTTGGGCACCACAGCTGATGCGATGCCCCTAGACCCATCATCGCACAGACGAGAAACGTCGCGCAGGTAGAATTGGATGAAGGTGCCAGGGGAACGCCAATATGCGCATCTAACACACTCTGAATGCTGGCATTATGAGCACTGCCAGCGAAGACGCCCATGCCCTAATCTCATGAGTGTCTTGGTGAGAAAACACCAAATCCCCTTCAGGTCTCGCGTACGCAGCTTTAATGACTTCTCTCAGCCATCGAGAGATTGAAGAGCGCCTGATGTCCTCCTTATAACCTCGTTGTAAGAGAGAAACAGGTGCGCTGCTTGAGCGAAAGATTTCGTGCGTTTCCTATACTCCCGCAGAGCGCGCACCTCGGACAGAGAGTGCAGTCCTTCGTCGTCTGGGGCAAGAATAGAAGTGAGAGGAAGAATGGAGATAGTCGGGAAGGAGAACCTGCAACTGGTTTTTCGCTAAAAATTCTGGGAGGAGGCGAAGAGATATCGAGCCATCCGGTTCGGAGGCGACGTCCCCAGGCAGGCCACTAAGGGCATGGGACTTCACTGCAGCGCCTCCCTGAGGCCAGGGAAACAAGAAAGGCTGTTTTGAAGGAAAGGAATTTCAAGAACACTCCCGATGGGCTCGTAAGGGGAAGCCTGAGGGAGGACAGGACTAAGAAAGATCCCACGCCGGGGTACGGCGGGGGCATCGGGCCTCCTGTAGGGCTGCTCCTCTGACCAGATCCCGCAGAAGAGGGTCGTCCCACGAAGGAGGGGCCCCCTAACTGGCGCATAGTGGTGGAAATAGCCGCCCTGTGACCTTAACAGAGGAGGCTGAAAGTTTTTTTCTCCGATGAAAGAAAAGCTAGGTAGTTCGCCAATTGGCAATGAGAGGGAGAATGAGGTGATACTGCGCGTGGTTGGAGCACCAAGAGAGCCAGCCATTCCAGTGGACACTGTAGACACTTTGGGTGCCTGGCCATGTGGGCAATGTTCCACAAGGCCGATTACCGCTGGGGAGGCGCCTTGTGCAGACAGCGTGTCCCGCACAGTAGCCAGGCGTGAAGATGCAGCAACGTTTGGATGCCGTGGAATGCCTGACCGTGGCTGAAGCAGCGACTTTGCTTTAAGGCAGCGGTATCGGAGGCAATGAGACAGGTGTAACAGTTCTGGAAACCACGCTTGGGGCCGCCAGCGTGGAGCCACAAGATAAGCGGGCTGCGTCTTCCCTTGCTTTGCGGAGAACTTTTCCCAGAATGGAGAACGGGGGAAAGGCATAGCCCGTCAGTCCGGACCAAGGGAGGACAGGGCGTCCACAGCCCACGCTGCCGGATCCGGAACTGGGGAGACATACAGCTGGAGACGGTGGTTGAACCGGGTGGCGAACAGGTCTACCTGTGGTTTGAACCATACAGTCCAGAGAGGTTCCAGGATGAGTGACGAGCCATGTGCGACCTGCTAGGGGAGTCCGCGAGAATGCTGATCTTCCCGAGAACGTGCTTGGCCGAGATCCGGATTGATTGTGTCTCGCACCAAAGGAGAAGCTGTTCCGCCCTCAGGGACAGGGAGTGAGAACGCGCCCCCCCCTTGCTTGTTGATATAACACGCCACAGTCGTGTTGTCGGTGTTGAGGAGAACGGTTTTCCCTTCAGGAAGGGAAGAAACTCCTTGAGGGCTTGGAACAACGGCTTCCAGCTCCAGCCGATTAATATGCCAGGATCCCATCTCCGGGGACCATTGCCCGGCCGCCGTCAGAGAGCTGACGTGGGCACCCCACCCGGACTGGGACGCGACCGTGAACAGTCCTCCTGTGAAGGAGGGGGTGTGATGGGACTCCCTGAGCCAGCCAGGACTGGGAGTGCCATTGGGCCCACCGATGATTGGAACCACTGACCGAGAAGGATCGGAAGGTCCCACGACTGCAACGCCTGAGACCAACGCTTGCGAAAGAGGCATTGAAACCGCGTTTGTGCAGTCGTCCGAGGGCACTAATAGGGCCAAGGACTCCATCAGACCCAGAAGAGAGGCCACTTTCTGGCTGGAGCCTGATCCAAGGAAAGGAGATGGGCCAAGAGGTACTGGAGGCGAACCAGGCGTTGGGGGTTGGAGAGACCAACCAGTTGGTGGTGTGGAAGGACATGCCCAGAAACTGAAACTGCTGCGACGGGATGAGATCGTACTTCTCCTCGTTGCGAACAAATCCCAGCTGCTGACAGAGGTTTAAAAACCTGGAGGGCTTGCTGGGAGCACAGAGTGCTGGATGAGGCAAGAAGAAGCCAATCGTCGAGATAGGCCTTCAGAACGAATTCCTTCCTTTCTCCCGAACAGCAAGCAAAGTTCCCCGGGCCACCTTCGTGAAAACCCAAGGGGTCGGGGCAGCCCAAAGGGAAGAGCCCTGAACTGAAAAAACGCGGCTTCTCCACACGAAGCGGAGATACTTCCTGTCCCTTGGGTGATCAAGAGATGGAAGTACGCATCTTTCAGGTCGATGATACCGCCCAGTCGCCGGGATGCATGGCATCGCGGATTGACATGGGGGTTTCCATCCGAAAACGAGGACGATAAGAAACCTGTTCAAGGCGAGAGTCTAGAACCGGTCTCCATCCTCCAGAAGCTTTGGGAACCACAAAAATGCGGCCATAAAAGCCCGGAGAGGAAGGAAGAGGACTTCCTCTGTGGCTCCCTTGGCTAACAGCGAAAGGACCTCCTGGTCTAAGGCCTGAGAGGCCGCTAGATCCCGAGGAGGAGCGAAAGGAGGAGGGAAAGGAGTGAGAGGAGCCTTTACTGCACCCCAAGGAAGACGAAACCCCGACTTGATCACCCGCAGAGCCCAAGGGCTGCGTGAAGCCGCTCCCAGGCACTGAGGTGCCTGGACAGACTGCCCACAGGACCGCCCTGGGTGAAGTACCCAGGTCGGGGCAAGTCATTGGGGTGGGCCGTCTTGAGACGTGGGAGCTTTCGGACCCGCCGGCCGTGCCTGATGCCGACCCCTGCTGGTTGCTTGCCTCGGATCCCCCCGGGGTCCAAATGACCGTCATCCCTTGGTTGAGAGAATGGTGTCATTTACCAAGATGGCTTCCTTGGCAAATGGAAGCCTCTCTGGCTTGAGAAATTCCCTCCACGCCAGCACCCAGGTAAAATCAGGGATGGAGCCAGGCGTGATGTCCTGAGCCTCCATGCCCCTGACTTATTTGGGCCCTCCTCATACAGTCGGCTACCATTACCGACTTCTTTAAAAGAGAGGAGGGTTAGCCGCCAGTGGGTGAGACCCCAGGGCGAGTTCCGCTGCCGAAGGGCAGGGGCCCTGACCTCCCGTGAGGACGACACCGGCCTACCGGACAAGGGAAGCCAGGAAGGCCACCGAGTCCCAGAAGGAAATAAGAACCAGGCGACTGGCCCCTCGCTCTCCACCAGTGTCGAGCCACAGACTAAGGGGTGACAGCCCTTGGCAAAGTGGTGCGCTGTGAAAGTCCAGACAGGCCCAGGCTGGCTGATTCCCCAGACACTCCTAGGAGGGATCGGCCGTCGGGTGGGCCGAAGGGCCTGGGAGGAAGAGGCCTGCACTGGTGGAGAGCTGGGCATAAAACCCGGCCACCAGGAAACCCCGGAGCAGGGGGCTGTGGAAAGCCCATGGTCGGGGGATACATGCCATTGGGCCCCAGGCAAAGTGGCCCTGACCCCATGAAAGGGGGGGGGGGGGGCTGATGCTATGGCTGCTGCCCAACCCGGTAAATGGGGGACCTGATGGCGCCAGTCCCCTGAGGGACGCCCTGAAATGAGGGCGAAACCCAAGTGTTCTGCCCAAAAGAGGGGGGCAGAAACATGAGGTGGGGAAGGGAAACAACTGGGGCCGAACGAGATTCAAGCCCTTGAGAGGGAGTTGCTTCCCTTGGGTCGCATACCAAGCGAAAGGGAGAGGTAACGTGAAGTCTGCCTCATTACCTCACCCCTGAGCCTCCGTCGTAGAGGGCTCGTGCATCTTCAATTCTGCCATGGGAATCGAACTGTGTGCAGTAGAACCGCAGCTGAACTGGACACAGGATGCAGTAACGAGAACGACAGAACCGCAGCTGAGTCATTGCCGTTAGGGGACAAGGGGACGGGATCGACAGAACCCAGCTGAGCCGATCATCGTGCTGTGGCTGCTGGCCCAACCCAGTAAATGGGAGACCTGATGCGCCAGTCCCCCGAGGGACGTCCTGAAATGAGGGCGAAACCCAAGTGTTTCTGCTCAAAAGAGGGGGGCAAAACATGAGGTGGGGGAAGGGAAACAACTGGGGCCCGAACGAGATTCAGCCCTTGAAAGGGAGTTGCTTCCCTTGGGTCGCATACCAAGCGAAATGGAGAGAGTAGACGTGAAGTCTGCCTCATTACCCCACCCCTGAGCCTCCATCGTAGAGTGCTCATGCATCTTCGATTCTGCCATGGGAATCGAACAGTAGAACCGCAGCTGAACTGGACACAGGATGCAGTAACGGGAACGACAGAACCGCAGCTGAGTCGATTGCCGTTAGGGGACAAGGGACGGATCGACAGAACCGCAGCTGAGCCGATCACCGTCACGAATTAAGGGTTGCGAGAAAGAGCTCGCTGTCACACAACAGAACCGCAGCTGAGTTGAAGTGAACCCTTGGAGAAAGAAGAAGAAGAAGAGAGAAAGTGACGCTGAAGGAGAGGAGGTTTTGGCGCGGCCAGAGACAAAGAGCCTGCCGGCGAGACACAGGAATCAAATGACGAAACCTTCTTAACTCTCGCCTTAACCACCCAATCGCTTCACGTACGTTTCTCCCTTAAGTGAAAACATAAGCAAGGACACCAAAGAACAGCAACAACGATCGAGCGATCGTGAGAAAAGCAAAATATACTTAGCTGCTCGTGTACACGAGGCTTAATGGGAAAAGGCTGCCGAGAAAAGAGGATGGTTCTGAGCATGCGCAAGGCACGAGGCCCTTTCAAGGGTTTTGTTGTCCGTACGGACTTTATTGTATAACGAGGCAGGGATAGCAAATTGCTGCTGCTTATTGCATTAGTGAGCCACAGTATAGTATGTGTAATTAAACATGGAGTAGTTACAGGTGTCCTGCACATGCGGGTTCAGAACAGGCACCACTGAACATCACTGTAGTGACTCTGCAGCAGTGCAGGGTCTCTGTTTGTGGGTCACCTCATAACGACCTGACAATGACTGCCCGTGCACTGCCAGTGCTTGGGCTGCAGTGATACAAACTAGGTTGTGGCTAAGGTGTGCAGAGGGAATGGACAGTGTGGGGGCGTGTGCCACGACATGGTACAGAAGAGAGATAGAAAAAGTAATGCTAGTTCATTTTGAAAAACACACTGTGTATTCATGGCCCTTCACTACACCTTTTATCACTTCTGTTCAAGGTGAGACTGGTTTTTCCTTTCCCCGCCTTTTTCCCCTGTTTAAGTGTTTTTGCTGTTATTAAAGTAACCAAAAAAAGGTAAAGAGGACTGTGTTCCTTTACATTCAGGTCATGTCTTTGTCACAACAGTGTTGAAATATTAACCTCAGAAATCTTTTAACGTCCGATGGTAAAGTTCATGTTTCACACATTCTGTCTTTATACAACAACAGGCTATGATGTTTCCCAACAGGAGCCATAAAATGAAACTGAAAACAGCGCCAAAATCACGAGTCAGTACTGCTGTAACAGCAACAGCATTTCCCCTGCTACCCTTGCTCTGCGTGTGTTTTGAACAATTCCTGATGCACAGAGCACAGTGTGAGGGCACTAGAAGCTTGAAGGCAAAAAAAAAAAGTTTCACCTCAGTGAGTCATTTCTTACCTGTAAGGATCATCTCGAATCTGTCAAAATAGGGTCTGGAGGAAGAGGGCGACGAAAAGGATCATCAAAATATGGGTCCCGAAAATCAATGAAAAACATTTCATTATAATATGTTAGAAATCAAATTTTCTGACCATGGAATATCTTGTCGCCACATGAAAAAATGCATGCCACCCCAACAAAACAATGACACTTCCTTAACCATTGCGTGCCTTATTTCGTCAGCTGACGCAAATTAAAAGTGCTTTCCCATTGCCTATGGTCATTCCCCTGACGTCATGCATTTTTCTTGAATTTTCATTCGTACTATTTCTATCAACGGACTCAAATAGAGTTTGCGTAAAAGCCTTATATGTCTGTATTTTTAAAATTAATAGTAAATGACCACACGTAGGGGAAAGCCCATTTATTCTCATCACTGACAGGATGACCAGCCAGCACTTCATCTCGCTTGCAAAGATGGGGGCACAAACTTCGACAAGCCCAGCGACCAAATCAACGTATTTACACAGCTGAGCAGCTCGCTGATGATTTTTGACAAAGACAATAATCTTTTATTCAACGACTCACTCGACATGAAGGTGAGATGATAAATAGTGGGGAAATTTGCCGACCATATTCGTCAGTTATTGAGTGGGGCTCTTGACCTCAATGTGTGTTCAGCTAACAGCGTCGAACGACCAGCCTAGTGTGTACTGTGCACTGCGTGCTGGTGTCCAGTGATGTGAAATCACGCGAGAGGCGAGCGTGGCCTGCCGCGGCGTGCCCACACGGGGCAGACGGAAAGGTAGGGGAAGAGAGTGGTAAAAGGGGAGGGTTGAAGTCGAGCAAGGGGGTGGGGGTGGGGAGAGGGGGGGCGTGGTCGTGGACTGGTCAGTCTGCATCGAGTGTGAGCGTTTTTGATAGACTTCCAAACTGTTTTTACTTTCATTTACAGTTTAGTGTGACAATACAAACTTAATTTTCAACTTTTTTGCTGTGTGTTCTTGTTTGGATGTGGTAAATACAAAGTTTTTGATCGTGCAAAAAAATCTATCCAAATCTAAAAGCCTAAATACTTTTTTATTTTCAAAATTAAAACAAAAGAAGCCCAAACAAAATCTTTATTCAATTTCTTCAAAAATGATATAGATTTCATTTTTCTATCTTTTGAGTTTCTGAGCTAGAATGTTTTGTTAATTATGACCCCCAAATCATGAGATCTCCCTGGCACCTGGAACACCTTGTTTGTACTATAGTGAGGCACTGAACGGGGTTTAAAAGAATAGTGTGTTCTAACTCTCTTGTCCGTCTAACAGGCCTGACCTGAACCATTACACTACAGAATGGGGCAAAGGAAATCATCATGATTGTGGACCAGTCAAAGGGGGAGTTTTCAGAGCTCCGTGCCTTCTTGATCAGCAAACTAAAATCACAATCATTGGCTGCAGTGTCCTTGGTTTTGCATGATTTTTAAACCCTATTCCCTCATGGAAAATGTCAATAAATCGAAGTGTTTGGGATAATCCTAGAACCACTATAATTTCACTAATCTTTCACCTGTAATCATTTCAAATCTTTCCAACTATAACTTGTGGTGTTGTGTGTGTGTGTGTGTTTTGTGTGTGTATGTGTGTGTGTTTTGCGGTGGTGTGCACACATGTGTGCAACAGCATGAATGCATGTGTGCACCTGCATAAAGTTTTAAACCTTAGTCATAAAGCATAAATATTCAGTTCAATACCTAGGGGGAGAAGTGCAAGCTCACGAGGGGGAGGGAACATATCCCTTCCTCTCATGTAAGGATCTCAAATGGGGCCCAAGGGATCCTGCCCAGGAGAGTGATCCCGCCAAATCTGCACAAAACAACACACACCCATGAATGACATTCACATACACACATTATAACAGTTCCCCAAAACTGCTCACAACACACCCCATGAATGACATTCACATACTCACATTATAACGTCCAAATCTGCTCACAACACACACCCATGAATGACATTCACATGCTCACATTAACTGGTAACATCCAAAACTACTCACAACAACACACACCCATGAATGACAATCACACCTCATGTTAACTAATAATAACAGTCCAAATCTGCACATAACAACACAACACCCAAAAGACAATCACAGCTCATGTTAAAATAATAACAGTCCAAAACTGCTCACAACAACACACACATCAACGAATGACAATCACACACCATCAATACAAACTAGTACCCGTCCAAATCTGCACACAACACACACACCCACAAATAGTCACACACACATTAACACAAATTATAACAGTCCAAATCTGCACACAAGAACACACACCACACACCAATGACAATCACATTCTCACATTAATACAAACTAAAACAGTCTGAATCTACACACAAGACCACCCCCCCCCCCCCCCCCCCCCCCCCCCCCCGCCCCAAATGAAAATCACACACTCATGCTAAACAAACTAGAAATAATCAATATATATTAAGCTTAATTAAAGCACAAAAAGGGGTCCCATTGTGTGAATGTGAAGTTTTTAGTTGCTTTTTTAAGCCTGTCATTTCAGTGTTCTGTAGAAAAAATGCACTGTTAAAAAAGGCTAGTCGACGTCTAAAATATTAACAATAATTCGTGTGAATTATTTATTCCATAACAGAAAAGTATCAGGTGTTCATGCCTAACTCAGTGTCAAAAAACAAAGCTAAAAAATTTTCCCCACATAATCATTTCTGGTTAGTTCGACCGAGTCAGTGAACAGTATTCTATCTCCTTTACTGTTTTTCTTTTTGGGGAAAAATATTTGAAAAAAAAAGAAGAAAAAGAAGAAAGGATTGTCACAATCTTAACAGTTCATAAATTCGCAAGATTTTCTTTCACTTCATAAACATAAAGCTACTGAAGTCCCCCCCCAAAATTTTTTTTGGGTTTTTTTTTTTAAAAAAAGGGGTTTTTTTCCCCCTTTTTTAAAAATTTTTTTAGCCCCCCTTCCCCCGGGGGGGTTTTCCCAAAAAGGGGGGGCCCCCTTTGGGGCGGGGGAAACCCCCGGGGGGCCCTTTTTTCCCAAAAAAAGGGGGGGGGCCCCCCCCCCTTTTTTTTTTTCCCCCCCCCCCCCCCGGGCCCCCCGGGAAAAAAAAAGAATTTAACCCCCCCCGGGGCCCAAACCCCCTTTTTTTTTCCCAAAAGGGGTTTTTTTAAAAAATTTTAAATCCCCAAAAAATTTTAAAAAAAAAAACCCTTTTAAAAAGGGTTTTTTTGGGGGGAAAAAAATTTTCCCAAAAATTTTTTTTTAAAAAAGGGGCCCAAAAATTTTTAAAAAAAAATTTTTTTTAAAAAATTTTTTAAAAAAAAACCCCCCCCCTTTTTTTTTTTCTTTTTTTTTTTTGGGGGAAAACCCCAAAAAAAAAAAATTTTAAAAATTTTTTTTTTAAAAAAAAAAAAAAATTTTTTAAAAAATTTTTTGAAAAAAAAATTTAAAAAAAAAAAAAAAAATTTTTTTAAAAAAATTTTTTCCCTTTTCCAAACAAAAAAACCCCCCCCTTTAAAAAAAAAAACCCCCCCAACCCCCCCCCCAAAAAAAAAAAAAAAAAACCCCCTTCCCCCCCCCCCGGGGAAAAAAAGGGGGCCCCCCGGGGGGGGGGGGGGAAAAACCCCCCCCGGGGATTGGGGGGGGGGGGGGAAAAAAAAAAAAAAAGGGGGAAAGGGGGTTTGGGGGCCCCGGGGGAAAAAACCATGTTTTAAAAACCCCTTTTTAAAATCCCCCCCCCCGGGCCCCCCCCTCCCCCCCCCCAAAAAAAAACCCCCTTAAAAAACCCCCCCCCAAAAAAAACCCCGGGGTTTTTGGGGGGGGGCCCCTTTCCCAAAATTAAAGAAAAAATTTTTCCCCCCCCCCCCCCCCCCCCCTTTTTAAAGGTTTTTTAAAAATTTTAAAACCCCCCTTTTTAAACCCCTTTTTTTAAAAAAAAATTTTAAAAATTTTTTTTTAAAACCCTTGTGGGGGTTTTATTTTTTTTTCCCCTTTTAAAAAAACCCTTTAAATTTAAAAAAAAATTTTTTTCCCTTTTTTTTTTTAAATTTTTAACGGGTTTTCCCCCCCCTTTTTTTAAAATTTAAAAAAAAAAAAAAACCCCCCCCCTTTTTTTTCCCCCCCCCCCCCCCCCCCCCAAAAAAATTTTTTTTGGGGGGAAAAAAAAAAACCACCCCCAAAACCCCCCCCCCCCCCCCCCCCCCCCCCCCCCCCCTTTCCCCCGGGCCCCCCCGGTTTAAAAATTTTTTTTTTTTTTTCCCCCCCCCCCCCCCTTTTTTAAAAAACCCCAAAAAAAAAAACCCCCCCCCCAAAAAAATTTTTAAAAAAAACCCCCCCCCAAACCCCCCCCCAAAAAAAACCCCCTTTTCCCCCCCCCCCCCCCTTTTTAACCCCTTTTTTTTTTCCCTTTTCCCTTTTTCCCCCCCACCCCTTTTAAACCCCAACCCCCTTTCCCCCTTTTTAAATTTTTCCCCCCCCCCCCCCCAAAAAACCCCCAAAAAAAAAAAAAAACCCCCCCCCTTTTTTCCCCAAAACCCCCAAAAAAATTCCCCAAAAAAAAAATTTTCCCCCCAAACCTTTAAAATTTTTTTTGGCCCAAAAAATTTTAAAAAAATTTTTTTCCCCCCTTTTAAAAAATTTTTCCCCCCCCCCCCCCCTTTTTTTTAAAAAAAAACCCCCTTTTTCCCCCTTTTTTTTTCCCCCAAAAAACCCCCCCCCCCCCCCCCCCTTTTCCCCTTTTTCCTTTTCCCCCCCCAAAAAACCCCCAAAACCCCTTTTTTTTAAATTTTTTTTTTCCCCCCCCCCCCCCCCCCCAAAAATTTTTAACCCCCCCCCCCAAAAAAAAAAACCCCCCATTTTTCCCCCTTAAACCAAAAAAAAAATTTTTAAAAAAAAAAAAAAAAACCCCCCCCAAAAAAAAAACCCCCCCACCCCCCCTTTTTTTAAAAAAAAAAAAGTCTTTTTTTTAAACCCTTGGGGGGAAAAAGGAAAAACCCACCCCCTTTTTTAAAAAAAAAAGGGGGGGTTTTAAGGGCCCCCTTTTTCCCTTTTAAAATAAAAAAAAATTTTAAAAAAAAAAAAAAAAAAATTTTTTTTTTTTTTTTTTAAAAACCCCTTTTAAAAAAATTTTTTAAAAAACCTAAAAAAAAAAAAATTTTTAAAAATTTTTTTCCCCCAAGGAAAATTTTCAAAAAAAAAATTTTGGGGGTTCCCCCCTAAAAAATTTTTTCCCCCCCCCCAAAAACCCCTTTTTAAAAATTTTTTTTAAAAAAAATTTTTTAATAAACTTTCAAAAAAAATTTAAAAAAAAGGGGCCCCAAAATTTTTTTTCCCTTTCCCCCCCCTTTTTTTTTTTTAAAAAAGGTTTGTAAAAATTTTTTTTTAAAAAAAACCGGGGGTTGGGGGAAAAAATTTTTCCCTTAATTTTGGAAAAAAAAATTTTAAAACCCCCCCCCCTTTCCCCCCCCCCCCCCCCCAAAATTTGAAAAAAATTTTTTTTTTCCAAAAAATTAAAAAAAAAAAAAAATTTTTTTTTTTTCCATTTTTAAACCCACAAAAAAAAAAAATTTAAAAACCCTTCCCCCTTAAAAAAGGGCCCCCCCGGGGAAAAAAAAAAACCCCTTTTTCCCCCCAAAAAATTTTGGCCCCCCCCAAAAAAAATTTAAAAAAAATTTTTTAAAAAAAAAAAATTTTTTTTAAAATTTTTTTAAAAATTTTTTTTTGGGGAAACGGAAAAACCTTTTTTAAAAACAAAAATTTCCAAAAAAAATTTTAAAAAAAAAATTTTTAAAAAAAAATTTAAAAGGTTTTTAAAAAAAATTTTTTTTAAAAAACCCCCCAAAAAAACCCAAAATTTTTTTTTAAAAAAAAACCCCCCTTTTTTTGGGAAGCCCCCATTGGGGGGAAAAAATTTTTTTAAATTTTTTTTTTTTTTTCCCCCCCTTTTTAAAAAAAATTTTTTTTAATGGGAAAAATTTTTTTTTAAATTTTTTCCCCAAAAAAAAAAAAAAAAAAAAAAAAATTTTTTTTTTTAAAACCCGGGCCCCCTTTTTTAAAGGGGCCCAAAAACCCTTTTCCCCCCCTTTTTTCCCCCAAACCCTTTTTTTAAAAAAAACCTTTACGGGGTTTAAAAGGGGGGGGGGGAAAAAAAGGGGGAAACCCGGGGAAAAAAAAAAATTTTAAAAAAAATTTTAAAAATTTTTTTAAAAATTAAACCCCTTTTTCCCCCCCTTTCCCCTTTTTTTTTCCCCCAAACCCCCCCCCCGGGGGGGGGGGGAAAAAAAAAAAAAAAATTTTTAAAAACCCCCCCCCCCCCTTTTTTTTTTCCCCACCATGGGGGGGCCCCCCCCGGGGGGGGGGCCGGGGGGCCCCCGGGGGGGGAAAAACCCCCCCGGGGAAACATTTTTTTTAAAAAAAAAATTTTTTAAAAAAAACCCCCTTTCCCCCCCTTTAAAAAAACCCTTTTTTCCCCCCCCCCCCCAAAAACCGGGGAAAAAACCCCCCCCCAACGGGTTTCCCCGGGGGAAAAATTTTTTTTGGGGTTAAAAAAGGGGGGAAGGAGGAAAAAGGGGGGGGGGGCCCCCCGCCCCCCCCCGGGGGTTTCCCCTTTTTTTTTTTAAATTAAAAAATTTTGGGGGGGGGGGGGGGGCCCCCCCCCCCCCCCCCCCCCCCCCCCCCCCCCCCCCCCAAAAAAAATTTTGGGAAACCCCCAAACCGGGAAAAAGGGGCCCCCCGGTTAAAAACCTTTGGGGGGGGGGCCCCCCCCTTTTCCCCCCTTTTCCCCCCCGGGGAGGGAAAAAAAGGCCCCTTTTAAAAATTTTTTTTTAAAAAAAAACCCCCCCGGGGGCCCCAAGGGGGAAAGGAAAAAAAAACCCAGGGGGGTTTTTGCCCCCCCCAAAGGGGTTTTTTAAGGGCCCCCCCCCCCCAAAAAAAAAAGGGGGGGGGGCCCCCCCAACCGGCCCAAGGGGAAAACCCCCCCCCTTGGGGCCAAAAAGGGGGGGGAAAGGGAAAATTTTTGGGGAAAAAAGGAAACCGGAATTTTTTTGCAAAAAGGGGGAAAAAGGGGGGAAAAAAACCCCCCCCGGGGGGGCCCCCCCGGGGGAAAAGGGGGCCTTCCCCCCCCCTTTAAAAGGGCCCCCCAAAATTTTTTAAGGGTTTCGGAAACAGGGCCCCCCCCCCTCCCGGGGGGGAAAAAAAAAAAAAAACCCCCGGGGGGGGGGGCCCGGGCCCTTTTTTTTCCCCCCCCAAAAAAGGGGGGAACAAAGGGGGGGAAAAAAAAAAAAAAAGGGGGTTTAAAAAAAAAAAAAAAAAGGGGGTTTTAAAAAAAAAAGGGGGAAAAAAAACCCCAAAAAAAAAGGGGAAACCCCCCCCCCCCCCCCAAAAAACCCCCCCCCCCCCCCCCCCCCCCCCCCCCTCCCCCCCCCCCCAAAAACCCCCAAACCCCCCCAACCCCCCCCCCCCCCCCCCCTTTTTTTTCCCCCCCCCCCCCCGGGGGGAAAAAAAAAGGGGGGCCCCAAAAAAGGGGGCCCCCCCCCCCCTTTTTCCCCCAAATTTGGGGGCCCGTTTTTTTTTTTTTTCCCCCAAAAAAGGGAAGTTTTTTTTAAAAAGGGGGGGTTTTTGGGGGGGCCCCCGGAAAACCGGCCCCGGTTTTTTTTTTTGGGGGGAAAGGGGTTTTTCCCCAAGGGGGAAAAACCCCGGGGGCCCCGGGAACAGGCCCCCCCAAACCCCTTTTTGGGTTTTTTTTTTTTTGGGGGGGGTTTCCCCCCCCCCGGGTCAGGGGGCCCCCCCCCCCCCCGGGGGGGGGGCCCGGGGAAAAAAAAGGGGGGCCCCCCCCCCCCAAAAACCGGGGGGGGAATTCCTTTTTGGGGGGGGGTTTTAAAAAAAAGGGGGGGGGGGGGCCCCCAAACCGCCGGGCCCCCGGGGGGGGGGGGTTCCCCCCCCCCCGGGGGGGGCCCCCGGTGGAAAAAGGGGGGGGTTGGGGGGGGGAAAAATTTTTTTTCCCCCCTTAACCTTTTTTTTTCCCCCTTTTTCCCCCCTTTTTTTTTTTTTTTTCCCCCCCTTTTTTTTAAACCCCCCCCCCCAAAAAACCCCAAAACCAAAAAACCCCCCCCCCCCGGGGGGGGGGAAATTCCCCCCCCTTTCCTTTTTTAAAAAAACCCAAAAAAAGGGCCCCCTTTTGGGGGTTTTTCCCCAAAAGGGGGAAAAAGGGGGGGGGAAAACCCCTTTTTTGGGGGAAATTTTTTCCCCCCAAATTCCCCAAAACCCCCCCGGGAAAACCCTGGGCCGGGGGGGGGAAAAGGGGGGGCCCCCCCAAAAAGGGGGGTTTTTGGGGGCCCCCCCCCGGGGGGGGGAAAAAGGGGAAAAGGCCCCGCCAAAAAAAAAGGGGGGGGAACCCGGGCCCCAAATTTGGGAAAAAAAAAACCCCCCCCCGGGGGCCTTTAAAAGGGGGGGGGGGCCCCCCCCGGGGGGGGCCCCCCCGGGGGGGCCCCAAAAAAAAACCCCAAGGGGGGAAAAAACCCCCCTTTTTTTTTGGGGGTTTCCCCCCCGGGGGGGGGGGGTTTTTAAAAGGGTTTCCCCCCGGGGGGGAAAAAGGGGGAAAAAAAAAAAAACCCCCCGGGGGGAAAAAAAAAAAGGGTTTTTCCCCCAAGGGGGGGCCCCCAAAAACCCCCCCCGGGGCCCCCCCTTTCCCAAACCCCCCCCCGGGGGGGCCCCCCCGGGGGTCCCCCGGGGGGGGGAAAAAAAGGGGGCCCCCCCCGGGCCCCCCCCCCGGGGGTTTTAAAAAAGGTTTGGGGGAAAAACCGGGGGGGGGGGAAATTTTTTTTTTCCCCCCCCCGGGGGGGGTTTCCAACCCCAAACAAAAATTTAAAACCCCCAAGGGGGGGGTTTTAAAAAAAAATTTTTTTCCCCCCCTTTTTAAAAAAAAAAGGGGGAAATAAGGGTTTCCCTTTAACCCCAAAAAAAAAAAAAAGGGGGGGGGCCCCCAAAAGGGGACCCCCCCCCCCGGGGGGGGGGGGGTGAAAAAACCCCCCCCCGAAAAAACCCCAAACCCCCCCAAACCCAAAACCCAAAAAAAGGCCCCCCCCCCGGGGGGGGGCCCCCAAAACCCCCCCCCCCAAACCCCCCGGGGGTCGGGGGGGGGGGGAAAAAGGGCCCCCCCCCCCCCCCAAAAAAACCCCCTTTCCCCCTTCCTGGGGGGGCCCCCCCCGGGCCCCCGGGGGGGGGCCCCCCCCCCCCCCCCCCCCCCCCGGCCCCCCCCCCCCCCCCCCCCCCCCCCCCCCCCCAAATTGGGGGGGGGGCCCCGGAGGGGCCCCCCCGGGGGGGGGAAAAAAAAACCCCCCCCCCCAAAAAAAGGGGGGGGAAGGGGGGTGGGGGGGGGGGGGGGCCCCGGGGGGGCCCCAACCCCCCCCCGGCCCCGGGGGGGAAGGGGGGAACCCCGGCCCCAAAGGAAAAATTCCCAAAGGGGCCCAAAAAAATTTGGCCCCCCAAAGGGGGGGCCCCCCCGGGGAAAAAAATTGGGGAAACCCAAAGGGCCAAAAAAAACCCCCCCCCCAAAAAGGGGGCCCGGGGGGGAAAAGGGGGGGAAAAAAATTCAAAAAAAGGGGGGCCCCCCCCCTTCCCCCCAAAAGGGGGGGAAAAAACCCCCGGGGGGGGGGAACCCCCCTTTTTCCCCCAAAACCCCCCCCTTTTTTTTTAAAATTTTTTTTTTCCCCCCAAAAATTTTTTCCCCCTTTCCCCCCCTTTCCCCAAATTTAACCCCCCTTTTTTTTTCCCCCCCTTTTTTTTAAAAAAAAACCCCCCCCCCAAAAAATTTTAAAATTTTTTTCCCCCCAAAAAAACCCCCAAAAAAAAACCCCCCAAAAACCCCAAAAAAAAAAACCCCCCCTCTTATATCCCCCCCCCCCCCCCCCCCCAAAACCCCCCCCCCCCCCAAAAATTTCCCCCCCCCGGGGGGGGCCCCCCCCCCGGGGGGTTTTTTAAAAAAAAAGGGGGGCCCCCCCGGGGCCCCCAAAAGGGGGGAAAGGGGGGGGGCCCCCCCCCCCCCAAAAGGGGGGCCCCTGTTCCCCCCCCGGGGGGGGCCCCCCAAGGCCCACCAAAAAGGGGGGGAAAAAGGGAAAAGGGGAAAGGAAAAAAGGGGGCCAAAAATTCCCCCCGGGGGGGGGCCCCTTTGGGGCCCCCAAAAAAAAAAGGGGGGGTTTCCCCCCCCCCCCAAAAAACCCCCCCGGCCCCCCGGGTTAAAAAAAAAAGGGGAAAAAAAAGGGGGAAAAAAAAATTCCCCCCAAAAAAAGGGGGGGGGGGGCCCCCTGGAAAAAACCCCCCCCCCCCCCCCCACCCCGGGGGGGGAAAAAAAAAGGGCCCCAAAACCCCCCCCCAAAAACCCCCCCTTTTTTTTTAAAAGGGAAAAAAAAGGGGAAAAAAAAAAAACCCGGAGAGAAAAAAACCCCCAAAAAAAAAAAAAAAAAACCCCCCCCCCGGGAAACCCACCCAACCCCCTTTTTTTCCCCCCCCCTTTTTTGGCCCCCGGGGTTTTTTTTAAAAAAAAAATTTACCCCTTTTCCCCTTTTTTAAAAAACCCCGGAAAAGGGGGGTTTTTTTTTAAAAGGGGGTTTTTTGGGGGGGGAAAAATAAAAAAAACCCCTTTTTTTTTAAAAAAATTTTAAAAACCCTTTTTAATTTTTTGGGGGCCCCCCCCCAAACTTTTTTTAAAAAAGGGGGGGGGTTTTTTTCCCCGGGGCCCAAAAAAACCCCCCGGGGAAAAAAAAGGGGGAACCCCTTTAAAAATTTGGGGGCCCCAAATTTTTTGGGGGGGGTTTTTGGGTTTTTTCCCGGGGGGGGGGGGTTTTTTTTTTTTTTGGGAAAAAAGGGAAAAAAAAAAATTTTTTTTTTTTTTTTGGGGGGTTTTTTCCCCCCTTTTTTTTTTTGGTTTAAAAAAAAACCCCAAAAAATTTTTTAAAAAATTTGTTTTTTTTTTAACCCCAAAAAAAGGGGTTTTTAAAAAACCCTTTTTTTAAAAAATAAAAAAAATTTTTCCCCCCCCCCCCCCTTTTTAAAAACCGGGGGAAAAAACCCCCCCCCCTTTTTTTTCCCCCAAAAAAAAACCCAACGGGTTTTCCCCCCCCCTTTTTTTTTGGGGGGAAAAAAAATTTTTCCCAAAAAAAAAAAAAAAAACCCCTTTCCCGGGGGGGCCCCCTTTTTTTCCCCCCCAAAAAAAAAAAAAAAAAATTAAAAACCCCCCCCCAAAAAAAAAAATTTTTAAAAATTTTTTTTTTTTAAAAAAAACCCCCCAAAAAAAAATTTTCAAAAAAAACCCCCTTTTTTCCCCCCGGGGGGGGGGGGGGGGTTTTTTTCCCCCCCCCTTCCCGCCCCCTTTTTTTAATTTTTCGTTACTATTTCTATCAACGGACTCAAATAGAGTTTGCCCCTAGAAAGCCTTTTTTGTCTGTAGTCTTAAAATAATATGTAAATGACCCCCACGGAAGGGGGAAAACCCATTTATTCTCATCCCGATGGGTGACCAGCCAGCATTCCCCTCGCCCCTTTTCCCCCAAAAATTGGGGGCACAAAATTCGACAAAACCAGCGACCAAATCAACGTATTTACCCGCCCCCTTTGGGAGGCCCCTTTTTGAAAGATTTTTTTACAAAACAATAATCTTTTTTTCAAAGACCACTTCGCCCCCTGAAGGTTTGGGGATGATGATTGGGTGGGAATTTCCGACCATTTCCGGGCAGTTATTGAGTAGGGCTCGGGACCCCCCCCCCCCTTGTGTTTAGCTAACGGTCGAACGAGCCAGCCCCAGTGTGAAATGTGCACTGGTGGTGGGGTCCAGGGGATTTGAAAATCAGCGGGAGAGGCGAGCGTGGGGCCCGCTCGCGGCGTGAAACACGGGCAGACGGGGAAAAGGGAGGGGGAAAAGATTGGGGAAAGGGGAAAAGGGTTTTTAAGTCGAGCAAGGGGTGTGGGTGGGGGAGGGGGGGCGGGGGGTTTTCCCCCTTTGGAAAGGTCCGTCGCATCGAGTGTGAGCGTCTTTATAACCCTTTCCCAAAATGTTTTACTTTTTTTTTAACCGGGGTAAATGTGACAATACAAACTTAAATTTTCAACTTTTTTTGGGTGTGTGTTTTGGTTTGGGGGGGTTTGGGTAAATAAAATATGTTTTTGGGGTCGTGCAAAAAAAAAACTTTCCCCAAAACTAAAAGCCTAAATTCTTTTTAAATTTTCAAAAAAAAACAAAAGGGAACCCAGATTCAAAAACTTCATTCAATTTTCCTTTAAAAAAAAATAGAAATTTTATTTTTTATCTTTTTTAGTTTCTGAGCTTTGAATGTTTTTTAAATTTTGACCCCCCAAAAAAAAGAGATCCCCCCCCCCCCCCCCCCTGGAAACCCGGGAAAAACCTTTTTTGTACTATAGTGAGGGCCCCTGAAGGGTTTAAAAAAATAGTGTTTTCTTAAAGTCCCCTTTTCCGGCTAACAGGGCCCGCCCGGGAAAACCAAAAAACAAATAAAAGAATGGGCAAAGGGGAAAAAATCATGGTTTGTGGGCCAACAAAGGTGAGTTTTTTTAGAGCTCCGTGGTCTTCTTTATGAGCAAAACCCAAAATCCCCAATCTTGGGTGCAGTGTCCTTGGTTTTGCTTTATTTTTTACCAAAATTCCCTCATGGGAAAAGGGCAGATAAAACGGGGTGTTGGGGAAAAACCCCAGAAAACCCTATAATTGCACAATCTTTTACCTTTTAATAAATTCCCAAAACTTTCCAAAATATAAAATTGTGTGTGGGTTGTGTGTGGGGGTGTGTGTGTGTGTGTAGGGGTGTGTGTGTTTGCGGTGTGTGCACACATTTTGAGCAACAGCTGAAAGCATGGTGCACCTGCCTTATGTTTTTTTAAAACCCTTTGTCTTAAAGCATAAAAATTCAGTTCAGATACCAAAGGGGAGGAAGTGCGCCTTTCCCCAGGGGAGGCAACATATCCCTTTCCCTCATTTAAAGGGTTCTCAAATGGTGGGCCCTTTGGGAACCTGCCCAGGAGAGTGATCCCTTCCAAATCTGCCCCAAAACAAAACCCATCCCCTGAATGACATTCACATACTCACCTTTTTAACAGTCCAAATCGCTAAAAAACACAACCCATGAAAAGACATTACATACTCACTTTAAACAGTCCAAATCTGCTCACAACCCCCACCATGGGAAGACAATTAAAAATGGCCCCATTAAAATGGTAACGTTCCCAAATCTACTCACAACAACCCCCCCAAAGAAGAAAAAATCCCCCCCTCATGTTAAAAATAAAAAAAACAGTCCAAATCTCACATAACAACACCCCACCCATGAATTTACAAACACACGCCCATGTTTAAAAATAACGTCCAAAAATGTCACAAAAAACCCACACAAGAATGCAACACACACCTTTAATTAAAAAACTAGTAACAGTCCAAATCTGCCACAACCCACACTCCCACAAATGAGTTTACACCCCCCATTAACACAAAAAATTTGTTAAAAGTCCCAAAACGGCCCCAAGAACACACACACACACCAATGGCAATTTACATTCTCACATTAATACAAAAACTAGAAACGTCCCGAATCTACCACAAGACCCCCCCCCCCCCCCCCCCCCCCCCCCGCCCCCCAAAAGATAATCACAAACTCATGCTAAAACAAAACTAGAAAATAATATAAATTTAAACTTTAAATTTAAAGCCCAAAAAAAGGGGTCCCCTTTGTGTGAAAGTGAAGTTTTTTTGTTGCCTTTTTTTAAACCTGTTTTTTCAGTGTTCGTTTGAAAAATGCACTGTTTAAAAAAGGCTTGTCGACGTCTAAAATTATAATTTAAATTTGTGGGTTTTTATTCCATAAACTTGAAATGAAACAGGGGTTCTTTCCTTAACTCAGTGTCAAAAACAAAAACCAAAAATTTCCCCGCCATAATCATTTCTGGTTAGGTTTTGACCGAGTCAGTGGGAAAAGTTTTCTATCTCCTTTCTGTTTTCCCTTTTTGGGGAAAAAATATTTGAAAAAAAAGAAGAAGAAGAAAAAAGGATGTCACAATTTTTAACAGTTCATAAATTCGCAAAATTTTCTTTCACTTTATAAAAACTTTAAAACTACTGAACGAAAACTTATTTTATATTAAATTTTCCCTTTTTTAAAGGGGGGAAATAGAATACGTAAAGATTTTGGAAATTGAAAGGGAGCTCCTGGAACCTTCTGCTTCAATAAAAAAAAAGTAAAACGGTCTTTCTTTTTCAAAAGAAAACAATGAAAACAAAACAAGCAAAATACCCTTTAAAAACAATAAGGGTTTTTATGAAAAAATAAGATAAGATAAGATAAAGTTTGCTTTTAAAACCCAGCCGACCCGGCCCCCCCCCCCCCCCCGGGGCCACAACAGGGCTGGTTTAATTTAAAATAAAAATACCATCAGAAACCCTCAACATAAATTTATAAATTTTACAATGTCCACAAACAAGGCATTTCCAGAAGGATGTCCCCGGACCCAAAAATTTTAAAATTTTTTGGGTTTTGGGTTTTTTTTCCCTGGCAAAGGGGTTTTACTTGCGTTTCAAGGCATGCACGGATACAAATTTTTATTCCAAAGAAAGAAAAATTTGGGAAACTTTTGATTGTGTTTTACAAATTTGCAAGAATATCCCGGGCCCTTTCCCGGGGCTTGGGGGGATTTTCTTCCTACACAAACTTTTCTCAGGGTGCTGAAAAAGGAAAATTTTTTTATTCTAAAATTACTTTAAAACTAACATACTTTCCGGGGGTCACTAATGCAATTGCGGCAGCAATTTTTCTTATCCCCCCGTTAAAAATAAAGTCCCTACCCACCCAAAAAAACCCCTGAAAGGGGCCCCGTTCCTTGCGCATGCTCAGAAAAAAATCCTCTTTTTGGGGGTATATTAAAACCTGAAATGAGAACTCCCATGGAACCAGGAAGGGGGGGAGGAGGGAGGGTCTCTGGGAGCCAAAGGTAATTGTTAAAATTTAAAAAAGTAAATTTTTGAATGAAAATTTCCTTTTTTTTTCACCCTACTATCCGTTTTCTCCCTAAAAAAGAGCGCACTACCCGGGGAAAGGGGGCCCACCTGGTTACCGGCCCCGGAGGGCGAGAAGGGCCGGGGTCGTGTGGCGGGGGGATTTTGCGCCACCCCCAGCTGATGCGATGCCCCTTGACCCATCAAACCCCGCAGACGAGAAAAGGGCGCGCAGGTAGAATTGGATGGGAAGGGTGCCGGGGACCGCCAATTTTGCGGCATCTAGGGACACCCGAATGCTGGATTATGAGCTATGCCAGGGGAAGAAACCCCAGCCCTAATCCATGAGGTTTTAGGGGAGAAAACAGCCAAATTTCCCCCTTTAGGTCTCGCGACGCGCTTTTTAAAGGGCTTCCCAAATCGAGAGATTGAAAAGAGGGGCCTGATTCCCCCTTAAAACCCTTGTTTTTAAAGAGAAACAAGGGGGGGCTTTCTTGGAACGAGAAGATTTCGGCGGGTTTTCCCCTTTTCCCCGCAAAGCGCGAACCGGACAGAGAGTGCGGTCTTCGTCGTCCCGGGGGGAGAAAAAGGGAAATGAGGGAAAAAAGGAGATGGTCGGGGAAGAAGAACCCGGAAACCCGGTTTTTTTTGCTAAAAACCTGGGAGGAGGCGAAGGATATCGAGGGCCCTCCCGGGTTTTAAAAACGCGTCCCCAGGCAGGCCACTAAGGGCGTGGACCCACGCCCGCGCTCCCCCCCGAGGCCAGGGAAACGAGAAAGGCTTTTTTGAAGGGAAAGGGAAATTTTAGAGAACACTCCCCGGGTGGGGTTCGTAAGGGGGAAGCCCGAGGGAGGAGAGGGCTAAAAAAGTCCCACGCCGGGGCACGGGGGGGCATCGGGCCTTTCCCGTAGGGGGCTCCTCTGACCCGAACCCCCCAGAAGAGGTCGTCCCCGGGAAGGGGGGGCCCCCTAACGGCGGATAGTGGTGGGAAAAAGGGGCCCGGAAAACCCTTTAAAAGAGGAGGGCCCCCCCCCCCCCCCCCCCCCCCCCCCGGGGGGGGGGAAAAAAGGGGGGGGCCCCCCCCCCCCCCCCCCAATTTAACCCCGGGGAAAAAGGTGGTATTGCCTTGGCTTTGGAAAAAAAGGGGAAGCCGGGGCCCCAATTCCAGTTGGGACACCCATAGACACTTTTTTTGGGGCCTGACCTGTGGGGAAAGTTTTAAAAAGGCCGAATTTCCCTGGGGAGGGGCCTCGTGCCCGACAGCGCTCCCCCCCACAGAAACCAGGCGTGAAAATGCAGCACGTTTGGAAAAGGGGGCCCTGTGGAATGCCTTGGGCCGCGGCGGGGAGGGGCCTTTCCCTTTTTGGCGAGCGGTATCGGGGGCAAAGTGCGACAGGGTTTAACAGTTTTTGGGAAAAAACCTTTGGGGCCCGGGCCCGCGTGGAACCAAACCCGAATAAACGTGGCGGGATCTTCCCTTTTCCTTTCGGAGGGAAAATTTTCCCGAATGGGGGAAAGGGGGAAAGGCATTGCCCTTTAGGGCCCCGGGCCAAGGGAAGGGGGAAAGGGGGTCCACACCCGCGCCGGATCCCGGGAATTTGGGAGCATACAGCTGGGGACGGTGGTTGAACCCGGGGGCGAAAAAAGGTCCATTGTGGTTTGAAAACCCCACAGTCCAGGAGGGTTTTAGGATCGAGGGCGAGAGTCCATTTTTTGAGGGAAAGAACCATTTTGGGGGCCTGCTGAGGGTTGGCGCGAGAATGTTTATCTTCCCAGGAAACATGCTTGGCCAGATCCGGGAATTTATTGTGTCTCGCCCCCAAAGAAAAGCTGTTCCGCCCTCTGGGACAGGGAGTGAGAAGCGCCCCCCCCCCCCTGCTTTTAAGATATAACAAAGCCCCCGTCGTGTTTTCGGTGTTGGGAAATTTTGTTTTCCTTTCAGGGAAGGGGAAGGAAACTCCTTGAGGCTTGGAACAAAAGGCTTCCAGCTCCAACCCATTGATATGCCAGGACCCCATCTCCGGGGACCATTGCCCGGGGGGCCGTCAGAGGCTGACGGGCCACCCCACCCGGACTGGGACGGGTCCGTGAACAGGTCCTCCTGTTGGGGGGGGGGAGAGAGGGGAACCCCCCCTGAGCTAGCCCGGGGCTGGGAGTGCCATTGTACCCCCGAAACGGAACCACTGCCCGAGAGGGAAACGGAAGGGCCCCGACTGCAGTGGGCCCGAACCAACGCTTGCGAAAGAGGCTTTTTAAACCAGCCCTTTGGCAGGGGCGTCCGAGGGGCCCTAAGGGGGCCAAGGACTCCTTTAGAAACCCCGAAGAAGGCCACTTTCTGGGGTGGGGGCCTGATCCAAGGAAAAAGGGGGTGGGGCCCAAAAGGTGTTTGGGGGGTTCCAAGGGGCTGGGCCCGGGTTGGAGGGGCCCGCCAGTCGGTGGTGTGGAAAAGGGCCCTGCCCAGAAATGAAAACGCCTTTTGACGGGGGGGGATCGGACTTCCCCTGTTGGGGAAAAGAATCCAGCTGCTGACAGAGGCTTAAAAAACCGTAGGGGTTGGGTGGGAGGACCGAGTGCTGGGGTGAGGCAAAAGGGAAACCCAAGGGCTTTAAAAGGGCCCTTTAAAAGAATTCCTTTCCCCCCGAACGGCAACAAAGTTCCCGAGCCACCTTTCCCTGAAAACCCTTGGGGGGGGGCTAGTCCCAAAAAGGGGAAAAGCCCCGAAACCCGGGAAAAAAGGGCCTCTTTCCCCCGAAGCGGGTGGTACTTTCCCCTTTCCCCTTTGGGGGATCAAGGATGGAAGTACGCATCCTTCAGGCGAGGATACCCCCCAGGGGCGCCGGGAAAGCATGGCATCGGGGATTGACAAGGGGGGTTTTTATCGAAAACGGAGGACGATAAGAAAACCGTTCAAGGGGAAAGATCTAGAACCGGGGCCTTTCCCTCCTCCTGAACCCTTTGGGGGCCACAAAAATTTTTTTGGGGGGCCATAAAATCCCCCCGGGGAAAGGAAAAGGAAAGAACTTCCTCTTGGCTTTCCCCTGGCAACACGAAAAAGGGCCCCCTTTTTCTAAGGCCCGAGAGGCAGCCAGATCCCCCAGGAGGAGCGGAAAAAGGGGGGGGGGGAAAAGGGGTGAGAGGAGCCTTTAAATGCACCCCAAGGAAAGCAAAACCCCGACCTAATTTCCCCCCAGGGGCCCAAGGGCTTTTGGGGGAAACCGCTCCCAAAGGGACTGAGGTGCCCGGCCCGACGCCCCAAGGGCTGCCCCGGGGGGGAAGTTTCCCGGTCGGGGGAAAATCCTTGGGGGTGGGCCGCGGAGGGTGGGGGCTTTCGGAGCCGCCGGCCGAGCCGGGGGCCGACCCCTGCTTGGTTGCCTGCCTCTGGTCCCCCGGGGTCCAAATTTACTGTCGTCCCTTGGGTTTAAAGGGGACCCGGTGACCCAGAAAGGCGTGGGGCCCTTTCGTTTGGGGGGGGGGCCGGGGGCGTGGGGGATGGGGGGCCCGACTTTAAAGGGAGGGCCGCCCAATCCGGCCCCGGCTCTTGATGGTGGCCTGCAAATTTATTCCCGAAAAGGACCCCGAACTTTACAGGCAAGGGTCTGAGGGAAACCGGGGGAATTGGGGGAAAGGGTCACAGAAGATTGCCAAAAGGGCCGGGAAACTTTCCCAGCCAAAAATGGTTCGAAAGGAGCCTAAATAAAAGGCCCCCCCCAAAACTAAGCCCTTTACCATTACTGGGTTTCAGGGTACCCCACAGTTGGGTCCGCGACTGGCGGGGGCGAAAATCAGGATCCTTAAGGGCAGACCCCTATTCCCCCCCCAGAAAGGGGAAACCCTAACAAATAGGGGCCCCCAAAAAAACCCCCTCGCAGGCTCTTCCCAATTCCCCCCAAGGGGAGGGGCTCTGAGAGGGACCCGGGCCAGCGGCGGGTTTTGAGGGGAACGCGGGAGATGGAAACGGGTCACAGAAGATGCCAAAAGGGGCCGCATCCTCCTAGCCAGAAATGATTTTAGTGGGGGCCCAGAGAAGGGGCCCCCGCCAATATTTTAAACCCTTTAACCATTGGGCTGGATAAGGCCACCACAGCATTGGTCCGCGGACTGGCGGGATGGGGGGGAAAAATTTAGGATCCTTAAGGGGGGCACTAGTCCCCCTAGAAAGGGGGCCATAAAGTTTTGGCCCCCCCCCAAAAACCCCCCCCGCAACTCTTCCCCATTCCCCCCCAAAGGGAGCGCCTTCCCAGCCCAAAAATGAGTTCCAAAGGAGCCTTGAGAAAGGGCCCCCGCCGAATACCCTTAAAACCCCTTTAGCCCTTGACTGGATACGGCTTTTTCCCCCCAGTCCCCCTAGAAAGGAATCCATAACAATTTGGCCTCCAAACCCCTCCCGCAGCTCTTCCCACTCCGCAAGGCAGTGCTTTTCCCCAGCCCGAACTGAGTTAGATGGAAACCTAGGAAGCCCCCAGCCCAAAAATTAAACCCTTTCCCGCCATTGACTGGATAAAAACTTACCAAAAACAAATCAGGGTCCTTAAGGGCAGACACTAGTCCCCCTAGAAAGGAATCCAAAAACAGATTGGCCTCCAAACCCCCCCCGCCAAATCTTCCCCCCTCCGCAAGGGACCCCTCTGGAGGGACAAACCCCCTAGCGTGCGGGTTTTTTACCTTTTCCTGGACAGGGGGGATCCTCCTGGGAGAGGGGAAGAGGGCTTCGGGGGTAGTGTCATTTGCCAAGAAGGGGTTTTTTGGCAAATGGAAGACTCTTGGTTTAAGGGAACTTCCCGCACGCCAACGCGGGAAGGGAAATCAGGGCCCAACCAGGCATGGGGTTCGCGCCTCCGTGCCCCTGACTCTATTTGGGGGGCCCCCTCATGCCGTCGGGGGACCATAACTGACTCCTTTAGGAGAAAAGGGGGCCAACCCCCATCCAAAATTTCCCCCCCCCCCCTTTAAACCCTCCTCCCCAAAACAACCCCCCCCAAACCCAAACCCCAAACCAAACCACCCATTTAAAAATTTAAAACCCCATTCCCCCCTCCCACCAAAACCCCATTCACCCACCAAAAAATAAAACCCCCCCCCCCCCCCCCCCCCCAAACCCTTCCCCCCCCCCTTACCCCCTCAACCCCCAATTTAAACCCCAAACCCCCCCCCCTTTAAACCCCAATTTCCTCCCCCCCCCGGGGGGGCTGGCCTAAAAACCGGGGGGTCCCGGCCCGGGGGTTTTTCCCCGGATCAGGGGGGTGTGGGAAACCCATTTTTCCCCCGGGGGATAACCATTGGGCCCAAAAGGGCCCCCCAAAACCCAAAGGGGCCCTTGACCCCCTTTTGGGGGGGGAAAAAATGGGGGCTTTTTTTTTAACCCCGAAAATTGGGGGGGCCCGGTCGGTTCCCCCGGGGTTTGGCTCGGGGGAATGGAGCCCCCCCGGGTGGTGCCCAACCGAGGCAACCCCCAACGGGGGGGGAAAACCCAAACCCCCCCAACCCCCCCCCCCCCCCCCCCCCCCCCCCCCGGCCCGGGGTTTTTCCCGCCCACCGGGGGAAAGGGGGGGAAGGCCTGGGGGCCCCCCATTTCCCCCGTTTCCCCCAAAGGGGGAGGGGGGGGCCCCGGGGAACCGGGGGCTGGGAGGGAGTGCCCCCTGAAAAGGGGGAAAGGGGGGAAAAAACCCCGGGGGCCCCCAGGGAAAAACCCAGCACTTAAACCCGGCGGGGGGATTTCCTTGGGCCCCCGGCGGAAACGGGGTACCCCAAAGTTAAAAGGGGGGGCGCAGAAGGGCTGGGTGCCCCAAACCCCAAAGTGGGGGGCCCGGAAAAGGCCGGGCCCCCGAAGGGGCCAAACCCAACCCGGTTTTGGTTTCCCCGGGGAGGGAAAAGGGGGCGGGGGAAGGGAAAAAGGGGGGCTAGAGGGGCAAAAGGGGCCCCTTTTTCCCCCGGGGGGGGTGGGAAATCCGCCAAGACCCCCAAACCTTCCTTAAATTTTGCCATAACCCAAATCCCTTCCCCTTTTCCCCAAATGAAAACAAAGGGGAAAAAGGGCACCGAACCCGGGGGAACCCCAACGATCAAAGGGGGAGAAAGCAAAAACCCACTGTCCCCCCACAAAAAGGGGTTCGGGAAATGGCTGCCGGAAACAGGGTTCCGAAAACTTGAAAGGAATTTCCCTTTTGGGGGTTTTCCGAAGGGGGAAAAGGGGTTGGAAAGGGGCGGGGAACAAAATTTCCGCCCGGGTGTTTGGGCAAAGGAAACCCAACCCCCTTAAAATGTTGTTCTTTCCCCTTTTTAAAAACAAGAAGGCACCCCAAAAAAGGGGGGCCAAAAATTTTTGTTGGTAAAAGGAAAAAAAAAAAACTTTAATTTTTTTCCCCCCCCCCCCGTCGGGGGAAACCCAAAATAAAGGGTTTACACCGCAAACCAATTTGGGGTTTTTTTTCCCAACCTTTTTTCGGGAAATTAAAAGTTCACGGGTTTTTTCCCGGTAAAACTGGAAAAGTATTGTAAAAAAACATTTTAAAAAAGTTCTCATGGTTTTTTCTGTTGAAAACGAAGTTTTTAAAAAGGGTTTTTTTTTTAAAAGAGTGGAAAAATTAAATAAAACACCCCCAAAAATTTTAATTTTTTTTTTTTTCCAAATCGAAACCTGGAAATTTTTATGTAAATAATTTTAAAAAAATGTTTTTAAATTTTTTCCGGTTACGAGGAAGAAAATTTCTTTTGTTTTTTTAAGGTTAAAATTTATGGAAAAAAAAGAAAAAACCAAAGATTTTTTTTGGCAATAAACCGGGGATTTCCCCGTTTTTAAAGGTTTAAAAAAAGGCCCCCAATTTTTTGTTTGTTTTTCGGTTTAATTTTTAAAAAAAAAGGAAAAAAACCGGGAAGATTTTAAAAGTTTATTTTAAAACCCCAAAAGGCCCCCTTTTTTGAAAAACCGGGGTTTTTTAAAAGTTTTTTTGGGTCCTCACTTGGGGGTAAAGCCTGGTTTAATACCAAATTTTATCCCCAAAACGGGCAATTTGTCAAAAAAAAACGGTTTTCAAACGGCCCGATTTTGGGGAAAACTGGGATGGGAAATGGCCATTTGTGTTGAAGACCTTTTATATAACCCAAATTTCATTAAAATTCACCCAAAAAAAAAGGGAAAAAAAAGGGCCAAAAAAAAAGGGGAAACCGGGTTTTAAAAACCGACATGATTTCCCCGGTATCCCTTTTAAAAACCAAAAAAAAGGCTTTAAAAGGGCCAATGAAAGGACCCTACCCAAAAAAAAACAGGGCCCACCGGGAAAATCTTTTCCCTTTCCCCGTGGGGTTTTTCACATCGGGTTCAAACTCCTTTTTGTTTGTTTGCAAATTTCCTTTTCTAAGGGGTCACTGTTTCCCTTTTTTTTTTTGGAAGAAAAACCAAATTCATGGGGTTGCCAAGAGCCCAAGCCGCTTTGGGTGCATTTTTGGGGGTTTTAGGCTTTTGTGCCCCAGCTTCAAAAACCCCAATGTTTTCCATCCTTTTCCAAATGGCTGTTTTTCCTCTTGAGGGTGTGGATCTCTTCCTACACCTTTAAAGCAAAACACCCCGCACACTCAACCACCAACCCGTTTTCCCCCCCCTTTCCCCTTTTAGTGGTCAAAAGGGGACCCCAAACATAGGTTTTTGGGGCTCAAAATGCCGTATCACTCCCTAAATATTCTTTGGGTCCACCAGCTATCCTTTTTTTTTTCCCCCTTCCCCCTTTTTGGTTTGGCCTAAACCCCCACCCTTACCCCACTTGGCACTGCCCCGCAACTAAACCCAGCAGGGGGGTTTGGGGGTTTTACAAACCCCCGGCAGGGCTTTTACTTAGTCATGGGTGGTTTGCCTTGGTTATTGGGGGTTTTTGTGTGTGGGGTGTGTGTGGGTGTGGGGTTTGTGTGTGTGGGGGGGTGTGGGTGTTTTGTGTGGGGTGGGTGGAAAAGGGGGGGTGTGTGTGTGGGGTGTGTGTTGTGTGTGTGAAAAGGGATGCTGTGTGATTTTTGGGGGTGTTTTGGGGGTGTGTGGGGTTGTTGTGGGGGGTGTGTGTGAAAAGGGGTGGAATTGGGGTGGTGGGTTGTGTTTTGGGGTTGGGGTGGTGGGGGGGGGGGGGGTTTTTTTTTTTTTTTTTTTTTTTGTTTTTTTGGTGGTTTTTGGAGGTTTTGGGAGGGCCGAGTTTGTGGGGGGTGAAAAAAATTTTGGGGCGGGGGGGTGGTGTGTGGGAGGGGGGAGGGGGAAAGGTTTGGGGGGTTGGGTGTGAAAAATTTTATTTTTTTTCCCGGCCCCGCGGTTTTTTCGGGTGGTGTTAAA
>JAFLJL010019163.1:39890-58566 GCA_018398815.1 Conus ventricosus
TGGGGGATGTCCTAGTGATTGTAGACCCTACTATTAGTGCTCTATCATGAACTTGGCTGACCCCAGCAGCTTTGAAACAAAGTAACTGGCGCTTGGCTTTCCCGCTAAGCGTGCTTGGAATTTCCTGGCCGGAAAAAATGTCGTCAGCACAGGAAGGGTACCAATTTTCTCCACACAGAATGGACCCTCAGCGGGCATGCCCTAACAACCGTGTGGGAACATTGGTTCAGACCCATGATCGACCTGTTTGCCACACTATTCAACCATCGTCTGCCAGTGTATGTGTCTCTGGTCCCGGACCCCCAGGCTTACGCCATCGACCCCCTCTCCAGACCTGGTTACCCTCAGAAATTCTATGTGTAGGTTTTGGGTCAAAAATGTGTACAATTGTGTGTAAAATGTGTAAGCTTTTGCAGCGCAAAGTAGCTGCGTAGGAAACAATACTGAATGCATTCCAGACATTAGAAACACTGAAAATTTATTACTATAAAAGATGTATTTTCATGAAATGCATTAAATTGGCTTGTTTAACAATCAATGATTGTCAAACTAATCCAAGTTCCTTGCCAGTATCCTCTGATGGGCAAAAGCCTTTGCTCAGGAAATTGAATTTTCTTTTATAACACTTTAAAATAACTCTCTCTTCACTTTTTACTGTACTGATGGACATAACTGGAAAAAAAATCTTGAAGTAATCTATTTCTTTCATATGCTACTATGGGCACTTTTTCACTGTTGATAAGCTAACCAGTCTTTCTGAAGAGCATAACAATTATGATGTGAACTTTATTTCAGACTTTGGTGATTCCAGCTCCTTCAGGGTTCCCAGGTGATGGGCATGAGGCCAAAAAAGGACCTTTAAAGGACTTTAAAAAGGACCTCAAATCAGTTTAAAAGGACCTTTGCCAACATGGAGGAAGGGGGGGGGGGTTAGAACAAGGCGGAAAAGGAATCTATCCTGTAAATGTTACTCAAGAACTCAGCATATAGCTGTTCCCCAAGCTGTTTGTTATGTTCGTGTGTTCGCAATCCGTCATGTTATGTACCTATATTTATTTGGGTAATAATATTTTCATCATTATTGCCCCACTCTTCAAATGAATTTCTATAAAGGGAACATTTTAACATAGATAGCATGAGCGAAAATGTTAAGTCAGCTATATGCCGCGAACATTAGCACCGCGTCTGCACTGTGGAACCCGTGACGTCAAAAAAGCTGGATTGCAGCAACGCACCAGCAGAAGACACAACCCACTGCCCGCAGCTTTGCGTCGTCTGCTAGCTAAGCTTACTAAACAGAAAGCCCACTGATAGGCCTAGCATTATAGGCCTGCCTACCGCGTTTCAGATGATCGCGTCGGCATCTGTCAACTCTTTGCAACTTGCAAAAGTACGGTTTGGGTTGTGGAAGATGTATCGGTTCCGTTTTCAACCCTCCTTCTCTTGAAAAAACAGGACTTAACAGTACCTTTCAAAAATTAAAAGGACCTTTCCTCGTGATTAAAAGGACCAACTTGCTGAATCAAAGGACTTGAAAGGCCTTTTGACAAAAATCCCTTTTATAAGGACTTCAAAGGACCCTACGAACGCTGTCCTTTAAATTGTCAGCTGAAAGGCCATGAACTGCATCTATTAAAGAACAGTCAGCCTTCTTCAGGATGAGAAGACTTTCAAGAATTTCACTGGACAGTTGTGCTCCTTTGGGCCGGGGTGGGGGGTGGGGTGGGAGGGGGGGGGGGATTTTGGAGCTTTTTGTCCCTCTCCGCGAGTAGTCTGATGTTCCAGTCTCTCATCAGAAGTGCCTGCAGAACTCGACTTCACAAAAAGCTTTCAATGTTCATTGCTACCGTTTTCCAGAATCACTGTTTCCCTTGTGGCTTTTGCTACCGATGTGCCGCTGAATGTCAAAGCGACCACTGTAGCAATCGCGATTTGACAGTTACACGTGGTGCTGTGTGCGAACGTATCGCCCTTCTTTGACGCAGTAATGAACTTGAAAATAGTATGATACGCTGGTTTGTACTTCTGTTAAATATTTCTTTTTCTTTTGGATCACAGCTTCTACCAATGAATCTGAATTTTCGTTGTCTGTTTCATGCGCGCGAGTTGAAGCTGAGTGAGAAGCAACGTTGATGCATTCATAGAGGCAGGAAGTACGCATGCGCCATGGGAACTTTTAAAAGTTGGACAGACTCTTGGACTCGGCCGGATTACGTGTTCCGCGCATTTTCGTAAGCTCGTTCATCAAAATTTCGTACAATTTGGTTTTGAAACGTACAATCGTATAGCTGTATTAAATTTCGTGAGATTATACGCAAAAATCGTAAAGTGCACAGTCTGCCTCTCCCTTCCCTGTCCGGCCTCATAGCTTACGCCTTCCCTCCCTTCCCGATCCTCCACAAGGTGATCAGGAAGGCGAGACTCGAGAGACCCAGGCTCATTCTCATAGCCCCATGGTGGCCCACTCAGTCCTGGTTCCCGGACCTAAAGTCCCTCACTCACGCACCCCCTCTCCAGTTGAACACCAGGTGGGACATGCTCAGGCAACCCCGTTCGGGTCGCCCTCACCCAATCCCCAGATACTTCGCCTCCACGCCTGGCTTCTGTGCCAGCCCGGTTGCGAGCATCTAAATCCACCTCTCGAACGGACAGGTCCCAGTCCGTCCTCAATATCCTCTCCGTCGCCGGGCCTCTCAGGAACTCCCGAGACCTAGCCATGTCCTCTCGCAGAGCTAGCACAGAGTCCCTTTACGATGACAGAGGGAGGAAATGGGTCTCATGGTGCAAAAGACAACTCTGTCCCTCACAATCGCCCCTCCAATATCCAGATAGGAAATTCCTGTCCCACCTTAACCTCTCTGCTAGCTCCATCCGGGGCTACAGGTCGGCCATCTGCACGACCATCCCCCAAAATGGGCGGACCTTCCTTTGAGAATGACTTCCTTCTCAGAGAGATCTCCAGAGGGGCTGCTCTTCGTGAGGCCCAATCCCCTAGGCGTGTCCCCCTTTGGACCTCTTCACTGTACTTGACGTCCTCAGGAAACCCCCCTTTGAGCCTGTCTCCTCCATTCCTTTCGACCTTCTGTCTATGAAGACTACCTTTCTCCCGCCCTCGCTTCCGCCAGAAGGCGAGGCGAGATCCATGCCCTTAGCGGGGACCCCAGAGACATTGCCTTCCACAGAGACGGCTCCGTCTCTCTTAAGTTCCTTCCCGAATTCCTAGCTAAGAACCAGGAACCCGGGTAGTGCCTCCCCTTACCTCGTCATCCGCACGCTGGCGATACACTGGGGGGAGACACCTCTTCGGACATAGCCCTTTGCCCTTCTCGATGTCTAACACACTACTGGGAACGCTCGCGCCCCAGGCGCGTTTCGCAAAGACGTCTTCTTATTTCCATCAACCCAGTAACACGAAAGACATCTCAGCTGGCACTGTCTCTAGGTGGCTCTCCAAGACGGTCAGAACGGCCTATTCCCAGGCCTCCAAGGACTCCCCATCTTGTCCCCCTGGGCTCATGAGGTCAGAAGCGCTCGCCGCTTCGGCAGCATTCCAGCACTCTGTTCCCATGCGCCACCTCCTGGAGGCAGCCTTCTGGCGTTGGGAAAATCCTTCATAAAATTTTATTTAAGGGACATCCACATGATGGTTCTAATGGGATATCCTTTGTGGCGGCTAATGCATCCATATCGGGTAACCCCAGGAACCACTAGGGCACTCGCCCTCCTCCTTTTCCTATAAATTCTGCTATTGTCTGACATGGTACAGTATATGATGCCAAAATGGGGAGTTTGTATTATACTCCCTGTTGGCTAGTATACTTACCATGTCAGACTCTAATGCCCCCCTGCCTTCCCACTAGCGCCAAGGTTCTGGGGTTACCTTGCGCGCAGGCCTCGATGAATGAGGTACGGGAGGTTGACACTGGCTTCTTCCTACGGCGGAAGCGGGTTGGGCATCACGTGACTGTCTTATTACTGCATTAGCCACACAAAAACTTCGGCCTGGCAGAGCTGACTAACTGCCGTGAATGCTATTGTCTGACATGGAAGTATACTAACCAAACAGGAGTATAATACAAACTCCCCATATTTCTTGCGCAATGAAGCGCTTGAAATTGTATTACAAAGTGGATCTGATGATGAGGCAGTGATAGAGATATTGAAAATTATGACAGAGTAGAGGAAAGTGAATTATTTGAAGATGCAGCTGAAAATAATGATACTGACGAAGAATCATCAACAATCAATGCAGCAGACGCCGCCGCATCACATGTTGTCGCCGATGAGACCATTCAGATGTTTGGGGACACACATGCATTTGATCAAAACACGGCCAAGCAAACAATGGCGATGTGACTTACTTGTTTGCTTCTGATTTTGACAGCATGTTGTAAAAGAACGGAATAGAATGTAAACAATTTTTTTTTTTTTTTTACTTGGCAGCCATGTTTTTCAACGGACAGTTGTTGATACACATTAAAAGTAACTGATTCGAAATGACTATGTTCGATTAGTTGAGTGCTTTTTCTTTCTAATGAAAACATCACTGTCAGTTGTCTGGCTACCGTAAACAAAATTAAAAAGTGGTGAAATATGTGCGTCCGCAGGGACTGAGCGCCGTGTGCGTGCGTGCATGAGCAAGGAATCGTGTCGTACGTGCCGTGCCGCGGCTGTATGGTATTAAAGATGTCGATCCAGTAGGTGCTCCAGATGGAGTCTGCCACTGGTCCTGGAGTATCTGGCCTACACTGACTTTGAGCCACTCACTGAATTCTCTGTCGAGAACCTCACTTTCAGAACATGCATTTCACTTTGTTTGGCTTCAGCCTGCAGAGGGAGAGAGATTCATGCCTTCAGCAGGGACCCACGGTCCCTGAAGTGGCGTGATGATGGCTCAGTCACTCTCTCCATGTGCTCTTCTTTCCCAACCTAAGAACCCCAGCCCCAAAGCGTTGCCCTTGATGAGAAAACTTGCCTCCACTGGCCCCTTCGTCATTCAGTCCCTGGCCAAGATGACTGAAGGTGGAGCAGTTTAACTGTCCTGTCAAAGCTCTAAAGATGTACTTTCAGAAGACCGAGTTGGGCCCCCTTAGCTCCCCTTTATGGCAATGCCAGGGAAATGTTTACAAAACCCCAGCTCATAAGCTTTGGATTACGCAGGTAATTTGCCAGGCTTAAACAACTGCTACAAATATACTCGTAGTTCACCTGTGTGCGCGTTGTTGGCTGACTATAAGCATACACATAGTCAGTCATGGAAATCCCACATATGCATCTGAAAATCCTTTTCCACGTTTTTTTTTTTTTTAACTTTCTAACTGGAGAGTTTCAGGCAACTGGACAGTATTTTTAAGAGTTTAAAATCAAAATGAAAAAGAAGACACTTAAATTCTTTCCAGAATTTCATTTAGCATTTAAATATGTCACAAAATGAAGTATATACAACTACAAGATATGTACCAAACAGAAAACATATCACTTTTCCTAACACATCAAGGCACCAGAAAGCACCCCCCCCCCCTCTCTCCCCCCCCCAAAAAAAAAAATCTTGCCAAACCAGAAAGTACACACGAACTATCTAATAACTATTTCTTTATCATTTAAAATTTTTGAAAACACGAGTCAAGTGCCAGCTGAAGGTGGAATGCCGTGGAAGTGGCCAGGAGTGAAAAAGAGAGCGACTGGGGTGGGTGAAGGGGATAGGAGGAAGAGTGGGATGAATGGAAGGGATGAAGAGAGAGTGGTGGTGAACGATAAGGGGCGGCCATAGTAAGATGGCCATGTTTTGCACGGCCCGTTTGAAAATCCCGCCCGGTTCAACTCTCTGTGGCATCATCAATTACAGCTGCAGGGGGCCATAGTAGACCCAGGCCGACCTGGGAAATTTTTAACTCGTGTCCTCGGTCATGAAAATCGTCCGTTTCTCGGCTCTCTGGGTAAAGGGAAAGAACTGCGCTCTTGAACATTCATCGACGAATTGCTCTCTCTCTCTCCTTCTCAAAGCCTATAGGATGCTACTAGATCTAGATTCATGCGACAAAAGAAACTGGGCTTCAATTACTGCTGTAAACTATTTACGTTAGGATATGGTTTTATTTGGACAAATCAATGTGTAGACGAAATTTATTGCTTTTTTTGCACGATTTTAGGAAAAGATCAATTTTATGTAGTGGCAGGGATGTGATTTTTTGTATCAAGAATAGCGACAGATCTAGCACGGATGGTCTATGGCCGCTTTCACTGATCCTGTCTGCCGGTAGGACACGGCCATCAAAACCACCGCCCACTATGGCCGCTTTCATGATCCTGTCTGCTGGGTGGGACACGGCCATCAAAACTACGCCCACTATGGCCGCTTTCACTGATCCTTCTGCGGGTGGGACACGGCCATCAAAACCACGGCCCACTATGGCCGCTTTCACTGATCCTGTCTGGGCCCGGTGGGACACACAGCCATCAAAACCACCGCCCACTATGGCCGCGCCTAAGATCCAAAAGAAAACAACTAAGAAAAAGATAAAGCACCAAACCAGATAACACAAAGGAAGACTATACCTCATCTCTGATGACATGATGACAATTTCACAATCACCGTCAGCGGTTTCTGTGGAGCTGGAGCCGGAGCTGGAGCTGGAGCGACAGGGTCCAGCCCGCTGCGACTGTAGACTTCTCTGAAGCGGTCTGCATATGGAGTCCGTAGGGAATCACGCCTGCGTACATAAATCAAAGTAAACGTAAAATTACAAAAAAAATGAAGTTGAAAATAAAAGTCTGAGTATACTTCTTTCTTTCAAAAACATTTTTCTGAAAACAGTTATTATCTTGCAAATCTGACAGCAAACTTTGAAAATATCAGAATATATCTACGGCTCACACGCAGAAAATACAAAACACCTGAAATTTTAAGAAAATCCAGCAGGCATAACCTGCCTAACCTGGAATCAGAGGAAAAACATAAAAAATTCTGGGAAGTGATGGAGATGTGCTACAGAATTCTGAGATCAACTTGTCTGATGATTATTCATTGATACTTTAAATGCAGAGGAAAAGAAAATACTGGTTATTCCATACTAATTGCACTGTGAAAATTTCATGCATACAAAATGTTCATGGTGCAGTGGATAGTGTCGCAGATCCTTGGCTGGAGTCAAGAGTTCAACTTCCATTAATGCCATTTAATGGTGAGATTGTTCTACCCCAACCCGCTCCTACTCAGGGCTGAGTCTGCTATGGGTTCAGCTTGGAAGACAGTCAAGATTTATCCACTTGATGGATGCATCCATAAATATAATACTTAAATTTCATTATGCACGTGTATATCAGAAAGTCAGTGTTGAGTACACCCGTCATAGAGTCTCAGACAATAATGAAAATCATATCACCTCCTCATTCTAATCAATCAGAATGAAAAACAAGATGCGAAGCATATAAAACGTACTCCCAGTTTTCAAAGCCGCTTATAAATCGGCCAAGTGCATTGTGAGATAAGAAATAAAGGCAAAATAATGGTTTTAACGGTTATTTAACCGATGTACACCTTTGAAACTGGTATTTTAGTCCTCACTGGGCTAAAGACTTGTACATACCAAAATTTCATCCAAATCGGACAATATGTCAAGAATAACGGATTTTAACGGTCAGATTTCGAAACACTACATGGAAGTGCCATTTGTGTATGATAACCTTTTTATAAAACAAAATTTCATTAAAACCAATCAATATATAAAAAACAATGGCAAAATAATGGTTTTAACGGTTATATAACTGATATACACTTTTGAAACCGGTATTTTAGTCCTCACTGGGCTAAAGCCTGTGTTTCATACCAAATTTCATCCAAATCGGACGAGTGTCAAGAATAACGGTTTTTAACGGTCAAATTTTGAAACACATATAGAAGTGCCATTTGTGTGTGATAACCTTTCTATATATCAAATCTCATTAAAATCCACCTATATATAAGAAATAATGGCAGAATAACGGTTTTTAACGCTTGTTTAATCCTTACATATGGACAGAGGCTCCAATTTGTCACAAGATCATCCAAACCGCTTATAAATTGGCCAAGTACTTTCTGAGATATTCCATAAGAAGAAAAACCATTACAGGCCGTTAGTAACGGCTATAGCGGTAAACTAAAACATCGGGCATCATCCGTGGCCCATAATGAACATACCTACAAATTTTCAGAAAGATCGGCCCAGTAGTTTTGTCTGGAGTGAGTGGAACACATTTTGACACGGACACACAGACAGCATTTCTTCGTTCCCATTCTAAAGTACTCCCTGTTCTATAAGAACTGGGAGTACAAAAAGTAAAGAAAAAAAGAAACTGTATAACCCCCTAAGCCCTGCTCCACGGTACCTTCAGTTTCGATTCTTCTCTGTATCCAGTCCTGTAAAGGGTCTCCGTTACTGACAAGTTCAGAAAGACTGTCCCCTGTGGTGCGCCCTCTGGGGGGTGAAACTTGCTCATACTGGCTCAGTGACTAAGCATTTATTGTCTTGAGAGGAAATTTTTATTCTAAAATTAACGTTTAATCTAACATACTTACCGTGGCTCACAATGCAATAAGCGGCAGCAATTTCTATCCCTGCCTCGTATACAATAAAGTCCGTACGGACAACAAAACCCTTGAAAGGGCCTCGTGCCTTGCGCATGCTCAAAACCATCCTTTTTTCGAGGTATAACAAACCCTGACTGAGAACTCCTGATGGAACCAGGAAGGCGGGAGGTAGGGAGGGCCTCTGTGTGACCACATAAGTATGTTAGATTAAACGTAATTTTAGAATAAAAATTTCCTTTTAATTACACATCCCTAAACCGGGGTTCACTAATGCAGAGTCGCACTACCGGGAAGGGAGGGCTCACCTGGTTACCGCCTGGAGGAGCAGAAGAGCTGGAGCGTGTGGCGGAGATGGAGTGTTGGGGCACCACAGCTGATGCGATGCCCTAGACCCATCATCCCACAGACGAGAAACGTCGCGCAGGAAGAATTGATAAAGGGTGCCAGGGGAACCCCAAAAATGGGGCATCTAACACACTCGAATGCTGGCATTATGAGCTACTGCCAGCGAAGACGCCCATGCCCTAAATCTCAGAAGGTCTTGGTGAGAAAACAGCCAAATCCCCTTCAGGTCTCGCTACGCAGCTTTAATGACTTCTCTCAGCCATCGAGAGATTGAAGAGCCCCTGATGTCCTCCTTATAACCTTCGTGTAAAGAGAGAAACAGGTGGCGCTGCTTGGAGCGAGAAGATTTCGTGCGTTTCCTAAAACCCCCCGCAGAGCGCGCACCGGACAGAGAGTGCAGTCTTCGTCGTCGGGGGCAAGAATAAAGTGAGAGGAAGAATGGAGATGTCGGGAAGGAGAACCTGGCAACTGGTTTTTCGCAAAAAAACCCTGGAGGAGGCGAAGAGATATCGAGCCACCGGTTGGGGAGGCGACGTCCCCAGGCAGGCCACTAAGGGAAATGGACTTCACTGCAGCGCCTCCCTGAGGCCAGGAAACAAGAAAGGCGTTTTGAAGGAAAGGAATTTCAGAGAAACACTCCCGATGGGCTCGTAAGGGGAAGCCTGAGGGAGGACAGGACTAAAAAAGATCCCACGCCGGGGTACGGCGGGGCATCGGGCCTCCTGAGGGCTCTCCCTGACCAGATCCCGCAGAAGAGGGTCGTCCACGAAGAGGGGCCCCCTAACTGGCGCATAGTGGTGGAAATAGCCGCCCGTGAACCTTAACAGGAGGCGAAAGTTTTTTTTCTCCGATGAAAGAAAAGCTAGGTAGTTCGCCAATTGGAAATTGAGAGGGAGAATGAGGGGGATACGCGTGGTTGGAGCACCAAGAGAGCCAGCCTTTTCCAGGGGACACTGTAGACACTTTGGGTGCCTGGCCATGTGGCATGTTCCACAAGGCCGATAACCGCTGGGAGGCCCTTGTGCAGACAGCGTGTCCCGCACAGTAGCCAGGCGTGAAGATGCAGCACTTTGGTTTGCCGTGGGGAAAAGCCTGACCGTGGCTGAAGCAGCGACTTTGCTTTTAAGGCGAGCGGTATCGGAGGCAAGTGAGACAGGTGTAACAGTTCTGGAAACCACGCTTGGCCGGCCAGCGTGGAGCCACAAGAAATAGCGTGGCTGCGTTTTCCCTTGTTTTGCGGAGAACTTTTCCCCAGAATGGAGAACGGGGAAAGGCATAGCCCGTCAGTCCGGACCAAGGGATGGACAGGCGTCCACAGCCCACGCTGGCCGGATCCGGAACGGGGAGACATACGCTGGAGACGGTGGTTAACCGGGTGGCGAACAGGTCTACCGTGGTTGAACCATACAGTCCAAGAGGTTCCAGGATTGAGTGGACGAGCCATGTGCGACCTGCTAGGGGAGTCCGCGAGAATGCTGATCTTCCCGAGAACGTGCTTGGCCGAGATCCGGATTGATTGTGTCTCGAAACCAAAGGAGAAGCTGTTCCGCCCTCGGGGACAGGAGGTAACGCGCCCCCCCCTTGCTTGTTGAAATAACACGCCACAGTCGTGTTGTCGGTGTTGAGGAGAACGTGTTTTCCCTTCAGGAAGGAAGAAACTCCTTGAGGGCTTGAACACGGCTTCCAGCTCCAGCCGATTAATATCCCAGGATCCCATCTCCGGGGACCATTCCCCCGGCCGCCGTCAGAGAGCTGACGTGGGCACCCCACCCGGACTGGAACCGCGTCCGTAACAGGCCTCCTGTGAAGGAGGGGGTGTGATGGGACCTCCCTGAGCCAGCCAGGACTGGGAGTGCCTTTGGGCCACCGATGATGGAACCACTGACCGAGAAGGATCGGAAGGGTCCCACGACTGCAACGCCTGAGACCAACGCTTGCGAAAGAGGCATTAAAACCCGGGCGTTTGTGCAGTCGTCCGAGGGGCACTAAGTAGGGCCAAGGACTCCATCAGACCCAAAGAGAGGCCAGCTTTCTGGCTGGAGCCTAATCCAAGGAAAGGAGATGGGCCAAGAGGTACTGGGGCGAACCGGGCTTTGGGGGGGTTGGAGAGACCAACCATTGTGGTGTGGAAGGACATGCCCAGAAACTGAAACTGCTGCGACGGGATGAGATCGGACTTCTCCTCGTTGCGAACAAATCCCAGCTGCTGACAGAGGTTTAAAACCTGGAGGGCTTGCTGGGAGCACAGAGTGCTGGATGAGGCAAGAAGAAGCCAATCGTCGAGATAGGCCTTCAACAAATTTCCCTTTTCTCCCGAACAATGAAAGCAAAGTTCCCGGGCCACCATCGTGGAAAACCCAAGGGGTCGGGGCTAGCCCCAAAGGGAAGAGCCCTGAACTGAAAAACGCGGCTTCTCCACACGAAGCGGAGATACTCCTGTCCCTTGGGGGGATCAAGAGGGAAGTACGCATCTTTCAGGTCGATGGATACCGCCCAGTCGCCGGGATGCATGGCATCGCGGATTGACAGGGGGTTTTCCATCCGAAAAGGGAGGACGAAAGAAACCTGTTAAAGGGGCAAAGGTCTAAAACCCGGGTCTCCATCCTCCAGAAGCTTTGGGAACCACAAAAAGGGCGGCCATAAAACCCGGGAGAGGAATGGAAGAGGACTTCCTCTGTGCTCCCTTGGCTAACAGCGAAAGGACCTCCTGTCTAAGGCCTGAGAGGCCGCTAGATCCCGGGGAGGAGCGAAAGGAAGGGAAAAAGGAGTGAAGAGCCTTTACTGCACCCCAAGGAAGACGAAACCCCGACTTGATCACCCGCAGAGCCCAAGGGCTTGCGTGAACCGCTCCCGGGCACTGAGGTGCCTGGACAGACTGCCCACAGGACCGCCCTGGGTGAAGTACCCAGTCGGGGCAAGTCATTGGGGGGGGCCGTCTTTAGACTGGGAGCTTTCGGACCCGCCGGCCGTGCCTGAGGCCGACCCCTGCTGGGTTTCTTGCCTCGGATCCCCCGGGTCCAAATGACCGTCATCCCTTGGGTGAGAGAATGGTGTCATTTACCAAGATGGCTTCCTTGGCAAATGGAAGCCTCTCTGGCTTGAGAAATTCCCTCCACGCCAGCACTCCAGTAAATCAGGATGGAGCCAGGCGTATGTTTCCCGAGCCTCCATGCCCCTGACTTATTTTGGGGCCCCCCTCATACAGTCGGCTACCATTACCGACTTCTTTAAAAGAGAGGAGGGTTAGCCGCCAGTGGGTGAGACCCCAGGCGAGTTCCGCTGCCGAAGGGCAGGGGCCCTGACCTCCCGTGAGACGACACCCCGGGGCCCCCGGGGCAAGGGAAGCCAGAAGGGCCCCCGAGTCCCAGAAGGAATAAAACCAGGCGACTGGCCCCTCCCTCCTCCACCAGGTCGGAGCCACAGACTAAGGGGTGACACCCTTGGCAAAGTGGTGCGCTGTGAAAGTCCAGACAGGCCCAGCTGGCTGATTCCCCAGACACTCCAGGGAGGGATCGGCCGTCGGTTTGGCCGAAGGTGCCTGGGAGGAAGAGGCCTGCACTGGTTTGGGGAGCTGGGCATAAAACCCGGGCCCCCAGGGAAACCCCGGAGCAGGGGCTGTGGAAAGCCCCATGGTCGGGGGGGACTGCCATTGGGCCCCCAAGGCAAAGTGCCCTACCCCATGATAGGGGGGGGGGGGGGGGGATGCTAGGCTGCTGGCCCAACCCCGGGAAAATGGGGACCTTTAAGCGCCAGTCCCCCAAAGGGGCGCCCTGAAATGAGGGCGAAACCCAAGTGTTCTGCCCAAAAGAGGGGGCAGAAACATGAGGTGGGGAAGGGGAAAAAACTGGGGCCGAACGAATTCAAGCCCTTTAGAGGGAGTTTGCTTCCCTTGGGTCGCATACCAAGCGAAAGGGAGGAGGTAGACGTGAAGTCTGCCTCATTACCTCACCCCTGACCCCGTCGTAGAGGGCTCGTGCATCTTCAATTCTCCATGGGAATCGAACTGTGTGCAGTAGAACCGCAGCTGAACTGGACACAGGGTGCAGTAACGAGAACGACAGAACCGCAGCGATCAATTGCCGTTAGGGGGCAAGGGACGGGATCGACCCGAACCGCAGCTGAGCCGATCACGGCTGTGCTGCTGGCCCCAAACCCCGTAAAAAGGGAGACCTGATGGCCAGTCCCCCGAGGGACGGTCCTGAAATGAGGGGGAAACCCAAGTGTTCTGCTCAAAAGAGGGGGGCAGAAACATGAGGGGGGGGGAAGGAAACAACTGGGGCCGAACGAGATTCAAGCCCTTGAAAGGAGTTGCTTCCCTTGGTCGCATACCAAGCGAAAGGAGAGGTAAGACGTGAAGTCTGCCTCATTACCCCACCCCTGAGCCTCCATCGTAGAGGGCTCATTGCATCTTTTGATTCTGCCATGGAAACGAACAGTAAAAACCGCAGCGAACTGGACACAGGTGCAGTAACGGGAACGACAGAACCGCAGCTGAGTCGATTGCCGTTAGGACAAGGGGACGGGATCGACAGAACCGCAGCTGAGCCGATCACCGCACGAATTAAGGGTTGCAGAAAGAGCTCGCTGTCACAAAAACAGAACCGCGCTGAGTTGAAGTGAACCCTTGGAGAAAGAAAAGAAGAAGAGAGAAAGTGACCTGAAGGAGAGGAGGTTTTGGCGCGGCCAGAGACAAAGAGCCTGCCGGCGAGAAAACAGGAATCAAATGACGAAACCTTCTTAACTCTCGCCTTACCACCCAATCGCTCACGTACGTTTCTCCCTTAATGAAAACATAAGCAAGGACAAACCCAAAAAACAGCAACAACGATCGAGCGATCGGTGAGAAAAGCAAAATAACCTTAGCTGCTCGGTACACGAGGCTTAATGGGAAAAAAGGGAGCCGAGAAAAGAGGATGGTTCTGAGCAGCGCAAGGCACGAGGCCCTTTTAAGGGTTTTGTTGTCCTAAAGGACTTTAATTTTATACGAGGCAGGGATAGCAAATTGCTGCTGCTTTTTGCATTAGGAGCCACAGTATAGTATGTGTAATTAAACTGGAGTTAGTTACAGGGGTCCTGCACATGCTGGTTCAGAACAGGCACCACTGAACATCACTGTAGTTTACTCTGCAAGCAGTGCAGGGTCCTGTTTGTGTGGGTCACCTCATAACGACCTGACCAATGACTGCTCCTGTGCACTGCCATGCTTGGGCTTTCAGGGTACAAACTAGGTTGTGGGTAAAGGATTGCAGAGGGAATGGACAGGGGGGGGCGTGTTTCCACGACATGGTACAGAAGAGGAGATAGAAAAAGTAATGCAAATTCATTTGAAAAACACACTGTGTAAATTTATGGACTCTACACCTTTTATCACTTCTGTTCAAGGTGAGACTGGTTTTCCCCCCTTTTTTTTCCCCTGTTTAAGTGTTTGCTGTTATTAAAGTAACCAACAAAGGAAAGAGGACTGTGTTCTCTTACATTCAGGGCATGTCTTGTCACAACAGTGTTGAAATATTTAAATCAGAAATCTTTTAAAAACGTCCTGATGGTAAAGTTCATGTTTCACACATTCTGTCTTTATACAACAACCCGGGAAAGATGTTTGCAAAAGGAGCCATAAAATGAAACTGAAAACAGCGCCAAAATCACGAGTCCAGTACTGGCTGTAAGCAGCAACAGCACTTCCCTGCTACCCTTTGCTCTGCGTGTTTCTTTGAACAATTCCTGATGCACCCGAGCACAGTGGGGGAGGGCACTAGAAGCTTGAAGGCAGAAAAAAAAAGTTTTCACCTCATGAGTCATTTCTTACCTGTAAGGATCATCTCGAAGTCTGTCAAAATAGGGTCTGGGGGAAGAGGGCGACGATATGGATCATCAAAATATGGGTCCCTGAAAATCAATGAAAAACATTTCAGTTATAATATGTGTAGCATCAAATTTTCTGACCATGGAATAAACTGTCGCCACATGACAAAATGCATGTCCACACACAAAATCAATGACACTTCCCTTAACCAGTTGCGTGCCTTTAGTCGTCAGCTGACCGGAATTAAAAGTGCTTCCCAGTGCCTATGGTCATTCCCCTGACGTCATGCATTTTTCTTGAATTTTTATTCGTTACTATTTCTATCAACGGACTCAAATAGAGTTTGCGTAGAAAGCCTTATATGTCTGTAGTCTTAAAATAATATGTAAATGACCACACGTGAGGGAAAGCCCATTTATTCTCATCACTGACTGGATGACCAGCCAGCACTTCATCTCGCTTGCAAAGATGGCGGCACAAACTTCGACAAGCCCAGCGACCAAATCAACGTATTTACACAGCTGAGCAGGCTCTGCTGATGATTTTTGACAAAGACAATAATCTTTTATTCAACGACTCACTCGAGCATGAAGGTGAGATGATGATAGTGGTGGAATTGCCGACCATATTCGTCAGTTATTGAGTAGGGCTCTGTGACCTCAATGTGTGTTCAGCTAACAGCGTCGAACGAGCCAGCCTAGTGTGTACTGTGCACTGCGTGCTGGTGTCCAGTGATGTGAAAATCAGCGCGAGAGGCGAGCGTGGCCTGCTCGCGGCGTGACACACGGTGCAGACGGAAAGGTAGGGGAAGATGAGTGGTGAAAGGGAGGGTTGAAGTCGAGCAAGGGGTGTGGTGGGGAGAGGGGGGCGTGGTCGTGGACTGGTCAGTCTGCATCGAGTGTGAGCGTCTTGATAGACTTCCAAACTGTTTTTACTTTCATTTACAGGTGTAGTGTGACAATACAAACTTAATTTTCAACTTTTTTGCTGTGTGTTCTTGTTTGGATGTGGTAAATACATATGTTTTTGATCGTGCAAAAAAATCTATCCAAATCTAAAAGCCTAAATACTTTTTTATTATCAAAATTAAAACAAAAGAAGCCCAGATTCAAAATCTTCATTCAATTTCCTTCAAAAATGATATAGATTTCATTTTTCTATCTTTGTAGTTTCTGAGCTAGAATGTTTTGTTAATTATGACCCCCAAATCATGAGATCTCCCTGGCACCTGGGAACACCTTTGTTTGTACTATAGTGAGGCACTGAACGGGTTAAAAGAATAGTGTGTTCTACGTCTCTTGTCCGTCTAACAGGCCTGACCTGGAACCATTACACTACAGAATGGGGCAAAGGAAATCATCATGGATTGTGGACCAGTCAAAGGTGAGTTTTCAGAGCTCCGTGCTCTTCTTGATGCAGCAAACTAAAATCACAATCATGGCTGCAGTGTCCTTGGTTTTGCATGATTTTCACCATATTCCCTCATGGAAAATGTCAGATAAATCGAAGTGTTTGGCATATTCCTAGAACCACTATAATTGCACTAATCTTTCACCTGTAATCATTTCAAATCTTTCCAACTATAACTTGTGTGTGTGTGTGTGTGTGTGTGTGTGTGTGTGTGTGTAGGGTGTGTGTGTTTGCGTGTGTGTGCACACATGTTGCAACAGCATGAATGCATGTGTGCACCTGCATATGTTTTAAACCTTAGTCATAAAGCATAAATATTCAGTTCAGATACCTAGGGGAGGAAGTGCAAGCTCACGAGGAGGAGGCAACATATCCCTTCCTCTCATGTAAGGATTCTCAAATGGTGGCCCATAGGGATCCTGCCCAGGAGAGTGATCCCTGCCAAATCTGCACAAAACAACACACACCCATGAATGACATTCACATACTCACATTATAACAGTCCAAATCTGCTCACAACACACACCCATGAATGACATTCACATACTCACATTATAACAGTCCAAATCTGCTCACAACACACACCCATGAATGACATTCACATGCTCACATTAACTGGTAACAGTCCAAATCTACTCACAACAACACACACCCATGAATGACAATCACACGCTCATGTTAACTAATAATAACAGTCCAAATCTGCACATAACAACACACACCCATGAATGACAATCACACGCTCATGTTAACTAATAACAGTCCAAATCTGCTCACAACAACACACACATCAACGAATGACAATCACACACACATCAATACAAACTAGTAACAGTCCAAATCTGCACACAACACACACACCCACAAATGAGTCACACACACATTAACACAAATTAGTAACAGTCCAAATCTGCACACAAGAAACACACACACACACCAATGACAATCACATTCTCACATTAATACAAACTAGAAACAGTCTGAATCTACACACAAGACCACCCCCCCCCCCCCCCCCCCCCCCCCCCCCCGCCCCAAATGATAATCACACACTCATGCTAAAACAAACTAGAAATAATCATATATATTAAGCTTAATTAAAGCACAAAAAGGTGTCCATTTGTGTGAATGTGAAGTTTTTAGTTGCTTTTTTAAGCCTGTCATTTCAGTGTTCTGTAGAAAAATGCACTGTTAAAAAAGGCTAGTCGACGTCTAAAATATTAACAATAATTCGTGTGATTATTTATTCCATAACTTGAAATGTATCAGGTGTTCATGCCTTAACTCAGTGTCAAAAAACAAAGCTAAAAATTTCCAGCACATAATCATTTCTGTTAGTTCGACCGAGTCAGTGAACAGTATTCTATCTCCTTTACTGTTTTCTTTGGTGAAAAATATTTGAAAAAAAAGAAGAAGAAGAAGAAAGGATGTCACAATCTTAACAGTTCATAAATTCGCAAGATTTTCTTTCACTTCATAACACATAAAGCTACTGAACGAAAATGCTTATTTCATATTATTTCCTTTTGAAGGGAAAACTAGAATACGTAAAGATTTGTTGGAAATTGAAAGGCAGCTCCTGGAATCCTTCTGCTTCAATAATAAAAAGTATCGGTCTTTCTTTGCAATGAACACAATGAAGACAAGCAAGCAACTACCTTAATAACACATAAGGCTTTTTATGAACATAAGATAAGATAAGATAATGTTGCTTATAGCCCAGCCGACCGCAGAGGGCCACATCAGGGCTGGTTTATGAACATAAAAATACCATCAGAAACCTCAACTATATTCATAAATTGACAATGTCACATCAAGCATTTCTAGAAGTGATGTCACGGACTAAAATTTCAAATTGTTTGTTTGGTTTTTTTTCCATGGCAAAGGTTTGACTTGCAGTACATGGCAGTGCACGGATACTACAATTTTTATACCTAAAAGAAAGAAATTGGAATCTGTGATTGTGTTCACAACTTTGCAAGAATATCAGGCCATTTTCTGTCTTTGGGTGATTTCTCTTCCTCCACAAACTTTACTCAGGAGTGCTGAAAAAGGAAATTTTCATTCTAAAATTACGTTTAATCTAACATACTTACCGTGGCTCACTAATGCAATAAGCGGCAGCAATTTGCTATCCCTGCCTCGTATACAATAAAGTCCGTACGGACAACAAAACCCCTGAAAGGGCCTCGTGCCTTGCGCATGCTCAGAACAGTCCTCTTTTCGAGGTATATTAAAACCTGACTGAGAACTCCTGATGGAACCAGGAAGGCGGGGAGGTAGGGAGGGTCTCTGCGTGAGCCACGGTAAGTATGTTAGATTAAACGTAATTTTAGAATGAAAATTTCCTTTTAATTACACATACTATACCGTGGCTCACTAATGCAGAGTCGCACTACCTGGAAGGAGGGCTCACCTGGTTACCGCCTGGAGGAGCGAGAAGGCCGATCGTGTGCGGAGATGGAATGTTGCGCCACCACAGCTGATGCGATGCCCCTAGACCCATCATCAGCAGACGAGAAACGTCGCGCAGGTAGAATTTGGGTGAGGGG
>JAFLJL010019166.1:0-20389 GCA_018398815.1 Conus ventricosus
TAGGTCATACTTAAAACAAATGTGTACAACCTAAAGAATAATGTAGGTCATACTTAGAACAAATGTGTACAAACTAAAAAATGATGTAGGTCATACTTAAAAGAAATGTGTACACCCTAACAGGTGTGATCAGGGTACAGGCTCTGATCAACAAAACCAGAATTCACTCTTCATGATTCTACTACTTACGTTTATACATGGCAACGCAGTTTTCTGAGTGTCTACACTAACTAAACAGTTCCACTCTTTAGTCTTACAATGCATGCTGGGAACTGAATCAGGGTTACGAACACACTTACAAATTTAAAACAACTCGTGCACTTTTTTTTTTACATACTAGAAAGGCCTTAAAATAGTCACCTCAGTTTCTCCAAACTTTTGTTAAACTTACACATCTTGTAAACGTTCCAACTTCTGAAACATTTTTGCCAGAATGCTATGGATGTGTGTGTGTGTGTGTGTGTGTGTGTGTGTGTGTGTGTGTGTTGTGTGTGTGGTGTGAGTGTGTGTGTGTGCATGTGCATGTGATGTGATGTGTGTGTGTGTGTGTGTGTGTGAGAGAGAGAGAGAGAGAGAGAGAGAGGAGAGAGAGAGAGAGAGAGAGAGGAGAGAGAGAGAGAGAGTGTGTGTGTGTGTGTGTGTGTGTGTGTGTGAGGAGAGAGAGAGAGAGAGAGAGAGGAGAGAGAGAGAGAGAGAGAGAGAGAGAGAGAGAACATTTCTTGAGGTCACACTAATATGAGTATACAAACACCATGTGGTAAGAAGATGACATCCACTCATACACCATCAAAACCACAAAAACAAAAGCAAACAATTCTGCCAATCAACCAACAAACAAGACAAACCAAATCTCTGTCCGAGTCAAATCGGTATATTAACTAGAACATACCAATTCATGCACACGCGACAGACTGACCGTTACCTGCACCACCAGCTGACATCAACAGCACACTCTTTTCTCAGCACACACCCAGGCACGTACACCCCCCCCCCCCCCCCCCCCCCACCCCCCACCCCCACACATCACATTTACTGACACTTGGCTTTGTGTTTCTTAAACAAGGCAGCCTCAAACTGACAAGAAAACCATGAAGACAGACCCACAGTAAATCCTGGTAGTTTGACTGCTTGACTATATATGTAGCCACTACCGTCACCAACGATATATGAACAACAAAGTAGAAGACATGCTTCCTGACTGCTTGACTATAGATCAGATGTAGCCACTACTGTCACCAAAGCTGTATGAATAACAAAGTAGAGGACATGCTTCCTGACTGCTTGACTATACATGTAGCCACTACTGTCACCAAAGATGTGTGAACAACAAAGTAGAGGACATGCTTCCTGACTGCTTGACTATACATGTAGCCACTACTGTCACCAAAGATGTGTGAACAACAAAGTAGAGGACATGCTTCCTGACTCCTTGACTATACATGTAGCCACTACTGTCACCAAAGATGTGTGAACAACAAAGTAGAGGACATGCTTCCTGACTGCTTGACTATACATGTAGCCACTACTGTCACCAAAGATGTGTGAACAACAAAGTAGAGGACATGCTTCCTGACTGCTTGACTATACATGTAGCCACTACTGTCACCAAAGCTGTGTGAACAACAGAGTAGAGGACATGCTTCCTGAAACAAAGCCCTTACCCACCTCACTTTTAAAAGAAATGCAAACAAAGAAACATGGCAACAAAGAACTGACTTGTCACACAACATAATCCGGAACACAACAGTACAACCAACAGCTACCTATCAGGCAAATCCCAAATGGTTCACTCACCTCACGATCGCTGCCACTGCTGTCCTTGCCAGCGGTTCCTTGGTGGCTCTCCTGGTCTTCCCCTGCCTTACACCTGTTCCACTTTCTCTTCTCCCCACCAGCATCCCCGTGGATGTCCTCCTCTCTCTCCTTCAGCCCACGTCTGCAGGTGTTAGGTCCACCGGTGTTGTTGCAAGCAGCAGCAGACTGTGTGTTGGGCGCATGGTTCTTCAGGCCGGTGCCCCTCTTGATGGTCTTTCCCGTTGTCTTCGCCACCGCAGCCTGATCAGCAAGCGTTGGCGATACTCACACTTTCCGTTTTCTATTCATTCCTTAGGTCCCTTCCCTAGCATAACAGAATGGACCAATGGGCCGGCCGCCCTCCCGGTGCTTTGTGTGCAGGCAAGCTGTTTCTGCGGCATGCTTCCTTCTACTGAGTCTGGGCCACCCTTCAACCCTGGCCTGCCTGCTTTCAGTCTACGCACTTCTGTGTACATTGGTTTCATCGTCTGCTTCTGTTCTATTGTGTCCTGTGGAGTGCTGCTCTGGACATGGTCCGAGACACGCTTGTCTGGACGCGACTTTTTTGAGGGCGGTCTTCCCCTCTTCATTCCCTGTCCCTCTTTTGTCAAAACTTGCTCATGGCTTCTTGCTGTTGACGGCCACGTTCCTTTCACGCCTGTAGTCCTGGTCTATTCAGGATCAAGTCTGCCACTACCGACGCATATTTGGGATTGTTTGTGTGTCACAGACTCGCCTTTTGTACCACCCCCGCGGTGCTCATCTTTTGTTGACTTTCCTGCATTGCATCTTTGTTTTGTGCATGTTTTAGTTGTTCATGGATTCCCCCTCTCCACTACTTTCTGTATGAGTATTAGAAGAATCCATGAATCGCTTCCTTTAGAGCAATCTAACTGTTTGCGTGTGATTGCTCATCTTGGCAGTGTCCTCATATTTCATGTTCTTTCCTTCTGTTGTCCGGCTGGTCCACGTTTAGGTCGCTCCCATCTTCCTCACCATGATTTCTCGTCCTCTTTCCCGCCTCGGGTCAGATCTACAGGCATCAAGTCCGGTAAGAATATCTGGCACGCCTTACTTGGGCATGCTCTTCTGATCTCATCCTCGCTCGCTGCTATCCATAACATCACGCCTCCACTTCTCACCGTGCCACTTGAGCATCTCCCTTGTTCAGGCCTATCTCCCACTCATCCAGGTAATCCTCTGGATTCAGGTTGCCTCGCCGCGCAGAGCCCTCCCACCCGTCGTCTCCCGGCACTCTCCAAACCTACTTCTGGCATGAAGGTTCCGCGCGCGTCTCCTACCTTGTCGGGGTGCCAGCCTTGAGACCTCCTTTTGCTGTTCATCATCTGTCCACCTTTTGTTCTGGATTTGTTCACTCTTGCTTTCAGCCTATTTCTTTCCTTCATGTATATCGCCCTCATCCTCCTGCTGTTACGAGTTATGAACAATCCATTTCTGCTGCCTAGATTCAGGATGCGTTGTGCCTGCTTCCTCCACGGCCAACATTCATCCTCAGAACTGCTAGTGGGTGACCAGGACACTTTTTTGGAAAGTATCGGAGATTTTTTGGCGCTTCTGAGTTTTACCAGAAATATGTTTGTTGTCGGACTGTCTGCTCTTGCCAGTTCACTGATGAACCGGTTTGGCCTTCTCTGACTTTTAGCCACACTATTACCTGGAACGTCTGCAGGATTCAGAAGGTTTTCAATGTTTCCCCTATTAAGGTGTTGACTTGTCATGTGGCTTAGAGTTTGACACCATAAGAACTTTTCTTGCTGCAAAACTCTTTCTGAGACGTACAAGGATGGTGCGAAGCTGATTCAGGACTTTGCTTCTTTCTTTTGATCTCACTTACTTAGTCTCAAAGCATTGTTCGTGTAACAGCACACCTATCCTCTTTCTTGGCGCTGTCAGAAGAAACTGTACTTTGCCAAGCTTTCTTGAAATTCTGTTCTGAGAAGTTATTGTGAGGACTTAGACTACATTTGAAGATTTCTGTTGGTCATTAGCCATTGGACTGTGTCCCACAGGCATTGGCCTGTTGGTTCCCTTTCAGCACCACCAGATGGAAGTTGCAGTCTTCTTGGGTTGTTCACATTCAGAAGGCAACGGAACAGATCTGATTGTCAAGAATCAAGATGATGCATCAATCTCTGAGGGGGTCTTTGCGTTTTGCTTCTTCGTTTAGAGCCTGAAAGTTCCTTGTCAACTCTTTTCATGATGGGTGCCCGGATGAGAGCGCTTCGTACGGTCTTTGGTCATCCCTTTTTGAAAGACTGCGGACACCTTGTGTCCTGACCGGCATAGATATGAAAGGTGTTATTTCTTTCTGTCTCCTTGAGTGGGAGCCTTTTTGCCACTGGTTCTTGGCATGGCTGGAGTGGAGCTGCAAGGGTTTTACCTCTCTTAGCTTGTCTGCCCGGCGGGAAGTGAGGAAGGTTGTGTGTCATGTTCAAAGGGGAATTAAAGCCGAGTGGGTCTGGTTTTTGTCTTCTTTTGTGAGGCAGCTTTTGTCTCATGCTTCCGCAGGACAGCATCGGAGCTTTTTTTGAGCCTGGGTTCCTCTGACTGCCTGTCGTAACAACTTGCCCGTCAGCCTTGGAGACACCACCATCTTTTTTCTGTCCACTTTCTTCCTCTCTTTCTGCAGGCTGAAATCGTATCATCCTCTGTCATGAAGCAGCCAGAGAGGTTGGTCAGTGTCCAAGAGCTTTTAGACTGCTTTTTTACAGGTGTACAAGGGTGGATCGGATTGGTGGCACAACAACAGAAACAGTTATGGGGATAGCCTTGCTGTTGGAACTTCACTGGAGCGCAGTCAGTGGTCATCAGAGTCAGAATCACTGGAGTCCATGGCCTGGTTTCCGTGCTTTTCCATACAACTTCCGGTGGAAAATGGGCCAGTCATCAGGGAATAAACATATGCTTTTCCACCTGGATTAACTTTACTGGAATTTTAGCTCGTTTGACAGGAGCTGTTGTCTTTTCTTCAGGTGCTTGGCTTTAAGTTGCCGGAGAGCCTGCGTCATAATGAAGCCTCTGTGAAGTCTGCCTTCTCTTGCGACAGACCACCTCATATGCTCTCCTCTGTGCTGTCAGACACGCCCGTGAGGTTCTTCCCGGGACCTCCACTGTCTGTGAACTGTCCATCATCTTCAGGACCACCCACCTAACATTGCTGTCCTCAAAATCTTCGGGGACACATTGGGACTGCAACTGCAACGTTCACTATCTCGAACATGATTCCGACTCGCTGCGAGAGCCATCTCAACATCGCCACCTTCTGAACTGGCAGCTTCACTTGAGCGCCAGCTCCACTTCTCCCTCTGGGAAAAATCTCAGACCAAAGGAGCCGGCAGCAACGTGATCCTTCCCTCTTCTCCGAACTGTCATACAAATGTGTGAATTTTTTCCACTTGATCCCTTGCAGGGTGCAATGGTATTTGCTAGGGGGATCCAGGGGGCAAGTTGTCATGCCTTCTTCCTGGACGTGTTTCCTTGAGAGTGGTCCTCCACAGACACATTGAATCGGAGGAGGGCTCTTTGTTCTCCGCCTCTGAGGAGTTCCTGTTATACTGTGGTTTCCTGGTAGGGGCAGGCGACTCGGATCCCGAGGTCGCGATTCCACACGTTCAGGCATTCTCGGATCCTTCCTCGTCCTGTGCGGCACTTGTCATATATACCCACTCCCCTCGCAGGTTCTGCAGCTTCCACTGGGGAGGCGGGGCTTGAGCAACCACCTTGGAGCACACCTCCACTCCCTTCTTACTCCACCGAGCACTCTGACCACGCAGATCGGCCACGGGGCGTGGCAGGAGAAGCTGAAGGGGAAACGAGCGGGACGTTTGGCAGCAGATCTTTGTTTCGTAGACCCCTCGGGCTTGGGGAGACTGCAGGAGATTTGTACGGGGACGTGATGATGAAAGCTTTCCTGCGCTTCTTTGGAGCTGGTGACTTGCTCACTGTGACGGACCGCCGCCTGGACAGAAAAATAATGATGATTCAGATGCAATACAATACTTGCTAATACACTATATTGGTATTGTCAAAATTGAGGGGGAAGACATCATATTCCCAACAAACTTTCAAACACGTCCAACGAAGGTGGTGAAAAAAAGGAAAATAACAAGAAAATAAAACATGGAAATACTGTACCAAGACAGGTAATAAAAAAGAAAAGAAAAGAAACCGAAACCTTGTGGATAAAACAAAAGATGTAATGGAAGTTAATGGTACCCCCCTATTTATTTTAAAACCGACCCAATAACGAGTACAGTCAAGAAGAAAATAACACTAAGAAATAAGTTACCACAATACACGGTATTATATTAAAAAATCAACAAAAATACACTTGTGGATAAAAGAAAGAATGCATGGGCGTTAACTGAAAACTTATTACAAAAGCAATACAGGATAAGCCAGGTCCTTTCAGTAAAGTATTTTTTGAGATAATGACTAAAGCAGAAGTTAAAAAACATCTGTTTGTCCAAGTTCTTGCTGGAAGTAAGACAACAGCACGAGGCTCAGGACTTTAGCATTCATTGCATTCGTTTAACGGATCTAAGCTTCAACATTTAATTTTCAGGTTCTATCTTTGTATTCAATCACATTAGTTCTTTGTCATTACAACTTGTATTTTTGATATTAATCAACGGGTATATTTTTAAAGTGATGATTACTTCTGTTGTTGTTGTTGTTGTTCGTTTTTTTTTTTCTTCTTTCTTCTGTGGCGTTTATCTTTTTATCTCCATTTTTCCACTTTTGTGTTTGTTTGTTCTCTAGTTGCCGCGTCGCTGCGCTATCGTAAATGTCCTCCCTCAACACTTTTTCTTACTTGATTTTGTATATCCCAGTCAATCTTCTCATCTCTCCCCCCCCCCTTCTGTCTAAAAAATCTCAGTCAGAAATCTTGTCCACTCTCTATATCTATCAAAAACTTGGTCAGCGAGTCACATTTCACACCCACACATATCTCACAATGCAGCCTCGTGCATCTCCTCAATTGCATTCATTGTGTTCTTCATGTGAAGATCCTATACACTGACCTAGTAGCCTCTGACGTCGATCGACTGCGATAAGCAGCCTCTGCCCCCACCTGCCCCCACCCCACACTCATGCTGGGGCATTACTGCCTCGGTTCGATAAACGTCGACCCTGGGGGTTTACGATGATGGGGACTGCCATCTCCTCTGCTGCTGCTGCTGTGGTTCTGGTCTGTCAACAACTGAGTTTCCCACACCTCCAGTGATAGTCTGTAATATGGACTAATATACTACACATCGAGTTGTTCGTGGAAAGCTGAGGGCGCTTGCCCAAAAACCTTTTGTGATGGAAAGTTAGTCGTTGGTCGTTGGTAAGACTTCACTGGACCTCCAGGGTTAAGTTCCTGTTGGACAACGAAAAAAGACTGTGTCGTTGGATTCTCTTCAGAGTGCATGTAAGGACCTCAAGGCAAAAGACTTGACCGTGTGTGGAGTTGTTCTGTCTCAGACTGTCAGCGGAACAGCAATGAGCGAGGCTTTGGGATGCACACGGCCGTTGCTTGACTGGTGTGTTTTGAAGGTAGGCTCTGCAGTATGAAAATATGGGCTGGAACACCCATGGGAAACGCTTATGTGGGGTTGCTGTCACACTCAGTGGCCACCTACACAACAGCACTGCCAGGGAGGCACAACACGTCCCTTCACATGTTAATGGAATGCTGTGCGTTGGCCTGACCATATGTGCATACAGCAGCCAGACTTCCCAAGGGTGGTGTAGATTGTCCCGGCTGGTTTGTTCGGCGGCTTGAGGACACTACTTCTCTAGGTCCTACTTGCACCTTTGGGTGTATCTTTTCCTGGATGTTGGTCGTACCTAAAGTTTGTCACATGGCCGTTGGTCATACAAAAAGTCTGTAATGTGCGAAGTTGTCATACAAAAGTCTGTTATGGGAAGTTGGTCATACCTAAACGTCTGGTATGTGGAAGTTGGTTGTTCCTCAAACGTCTGTTATGTGGAAGTTGGTATGTTCCAAAAGTTGTTTTGTGGAAGTGGAAGTAGGTTGTACCAAAGGTCTGTTATGTTGAAAGTGGTCATACAAAAGTCTGTTTGTAGGAAGCTGGTCATAACCAAGTCCTGTTGTGTTGGAAGTTGGTCACATACCAAAAAGTCTTATTGGAAGTTGGTCATACCAAAGTCTGTTATGTGGAAGTGGGTTGTACCAAAAGTCTGTTATGTGGAAGCTGGTCTTACTAAAAAGTCTGTTATGTGGAAGCTGGTCATGCAAACGTCTGTTATGTGAGCCTGGTCTTACCAAAAAAGTCTGTTATGTGGAAGCTGGTATACTATAAGAGTCAGTCATACCCAATACCCTGTCGTGTGGAAGGAAGATGGTTGTACCCAACGCATACTGTGCAGAACGTGGTCCATGACTGTAGGCCTGTTGTTTGGAGGGGTGGTTGTAACCCAACGCCTACTGTGCAAGACGTGGTCTGATTGTAGGGCTGTTGTTTGGAGGTGGTTGACACCTAAACGCCTACTGTGCAGAACGTGGTCTGATTGTAGGCCTGTTGTGTGGTGATCGGTTGTATCAAAGCCTAACTGTGCAGACCTGGTTCATGTTCTGACTGTAGGCCTGTTGTTTGTGGAGGTGGTTGTACCAACGCATACTGTGCAGATCGTGGTCTGATTGTTGGCCTGTTGTTTGGAGCGTGGGTGTACCCAACGCCTACTGTGCAGAACGGTGTCTGATTGTGGCCGGTTGTTTGGAGGTGGTAGTAACCCAACGCTCTACTGTGCAGAACGTGGTGGTCTGACTGTAGGTGTAGTTGTGGAAAGATGGTTGTACCCAACGCCCTACTGTAGATGGTTGTACCCAACGCCTACTGTGCAGAAATGTGGTTCTGACTGCTATAGGCCTGTTGTTTGGGATGGTTGTACCCAACGCCCTTTCTGTGCAGAACGTGGTTTGATTTTGGTAGGACTGTTGTTTGGAGGTGGTTGTACCCAACGCATACTGGTGCAGAGGTGGTCTGACTGTAGGCCTGTCGTGTGGAAGATGGTTGCTACCAAACGCCTACTGTGCGAATGTGGTCTGATGGTAGGCCTGTTGTTTGGGAGGTGGTTGTTTACACACGCTACTGTACAGAAAGTGGTCTGACCTGTAGGCCTGTTGTTTGGTGATGTTTGTATCCATACGCCTACTGTGCAGAAACTGGTATGACTGTAGGCCTGTGTGTTTGGAGGTGGTTGTACCCAACGCCTACTGTGCAGCATGTGGTCTGATTGGTGGCCTGTTGTGTGGAGGTAGGTTGTACCCAACGCCTACTGTGCAGAAATGCGTCTGATTGTAGGCCTGTAGTTTGGAGGTGGTTGTACCCCAAACCTACTGTGCAGCGTGGTCTGTTGTAGGCCGTTGTTTGGAGGTGGTTGTACCCAACGCCTACTGTGTTAGAACGTGTGGTCTGACTGTAGGCTCGTTGTTTGGAGGTAGGTTGTACCCAACGCCTACTGTGCAGAACGTGGTCTGATTGTAGGCTGTTGTTTGGAGGTGGTGGTACCCCACGCCTACTGTGCTGATCGTGGTCTGACCTTTAGCGCCTGTTGTTTGTGGTGGTTGTACCCAACACCTACCTTGTGCAGAACGAGGTTGATTGTAGGCCTGTTGTTTGGAGATGGTTGTACCGCCAAAGCATACTGTGCAGAACGTGCGTTCTGACTGTAGGCCTGTTGTTTGGAGGGGGTTGTACCCAACGCTGACCAGGCAGAATGTGGACTGACTGGTAGGCATGTTGTTTGGAGGTGGTTGATACCCAAGTCCTCTGTGCAGATGTGGTTTGAGTGTAGGCCTGTCGTGCTTGCAAAGAGGTTGTACCCAACGTACTACTTGTGCAGAAACGTGTCAGGAATGTAGGCCTGTGTGTGGAAGATGCGTTGTAACAACGCCTACTGTGCCAGCAGATCGTGGTCTGATTGTAGGCTGTTTGTTTGGAGGTGGTTTTGTACCCAACGCCTACTGTGCAGAGCGTGGTCTGATTGTAGGCCTGTGGTTTTGGAGGTGGTTGTACCCAACACCTACTGTGCAGAACGTGGTCTGATTGTAGGCCTGTTGTTTGGAGGTGGTCTGTACCCAACGCCTACTGTGCAGAACGTGGTCTGATTGTAGGCTGTTGTTTGGGAGGTGGTTGTACCCAACCGCCTACTGTGAGAACATGGTCTGAGTGTAGCTGTTGTTTGGAGGTTGGTTTGTACCCAACGCCTACTGTGCAGAACGTGGGTATGATTTAGGCCTGTTGTTTGGAGGTGGTTGCTACCACGCACTACTGTGCTGAACGTGGTATGATTGTAGGCCTTGTTGTTTGGAGGTGAGTTGTACCCAACGGGCCTACTGTGCAGAACGTGGTCTGATGGTAGGCCTGTTGTTTGGAGGTGGTTTTGTACCCCAGCTACGGTGAGATCGTGGTTGATTGTTAGGCCTGTTGTTTGGAGAGGGTTGTACCAACGCCTACTGTGCACGATCGATTGGTTGATTGTAGGCCTGGTGATTTGGGGTGGTTGTTACCAACGTCTACTGTGCAGAACGTGGTCTGATTGTAGGCCTGTTGTTTGGTGGTGTTGTACCCAACGCCTACTGTGCAGAACGTGGTTTGACTGTAGCCTGTCGTTTGGAGGTGGTTGTTCCCAACGCCTATTGTGCAGGGATCAGTGGTCTGATTGTAGGGCTGTTGTTTGGAGATGGTTGGAGATGGTTGTACCCAAGCCTCTTGCCAGACCGTTGGTCTGACCTGTAGGCCTGTTGTTTGGAGGTGGTATGTACCCAACGCCTACTGTGCAGTCAGAACGTGGTCCTGACTGTAGGCCTGTTGTTTGGGAGGTGGTTAGTACCCATCGCCTACTGGGCAGAAGTGGTCTGATTGTAGGCCTGTCGTGTGCAAGCTGGTTGACCAACGCCTTATGTGCAGAATGTGGTCTGATTGTACGCCTGTTGTTTGGTGGTGGTTGTACCCAACGCTACTGTGCAGAACGTGGTCTGATGTAGGCATGTTGTTGGGAGGTGGGTTGTACCCAACGCCTACTGTGCGAAGTGGTCTGATTGTAGGCCTGTTGTTTGGAGGAGGGTTGTACCAACGCTACTGTGCAGACCGTGGTCGATTATAGGCCTGTTGTTTGGTGATTGGTTGTACCCAAGCCTACTGTGCAGACGTGGTCTGATGTGGCTGTTGTTTGGAGGTGGTTTTGTCCCAACGTCTACTGTTGCAGAAACGTGTTGATTGTGGGCCTGTGGTTGGGAGGTGGTTGTACCCAACGCCTATGTGCAGAACGTGGTCTGATTGTTAGGCCTGTGTTGGAGGTGGTTGTAACCAACGCCTACTGTGCCAGAACGTGGTATGACTGTAGGCCTGTCGTGTGGAGATGGTTGTACCCACCGCCTACTGTGGAACGTGGTCTGACTGTTAGGCCTGTTCATGTGGAAGTGGTTTTTACCCATCGCCTAATGCTGCAGAACGTGGTCTGATTGTAGGCCCTGTTGTTTGGAGGTGGTTGTACCAACGCCTACTGTGCAGAACGTAGGTTCTGAATGTAGGCCTGTTGTTTGGTAAGGTGGTTTGTATCCCAACGCCTACTGTGCAGAAAGTGGGTCTGAAATTGTAGGCCTGTTGTTTGGAGGTGGTTGTACCCAACGTCTACTGTGCAAGAACGTTGTCTGACTTTAGGCTGTTGTGTGGAGGTGGTTTGTACCCAACGCCTACTGTGCAGAACGTGCTGGTCTGACTGTTGGCTGTTGTCCTGGAGGTGGTTGTACCAACGCCAACCTGTACAGATCGTGGTCTGATTGTAGGCCTGTTGTGTGGGAGGTGGTTGGCAAGGAAAAACTGTTAACATGAAACTGATCATAACCAAAAGTTGGTTAACGGATGTTGTTTGTGCCAATAGCTGATAAGTACACTGCTGTTTGTGCTACAAGCTGATTGTACAAAAATGGTGTGTCCAAAAGCCAATTGTATGGGAAAAACAGTTGTATCAACATGCCTGAAGTAGGACAAGCTGAATGGCACATAAACCCTGTTTGCAGAGAGGTGGGCTTGTTACCCAGTGCTTACTGCAGGAATGTATAACTTACCACCGAATGTCCATGGCCATTTCATCTTACATGGGTTTTTCTGTGGAAAATCTAGTATGCAAATCAGCAAATTTTGAATGGCATGGCGCATGTCTGCATAAAGTTGTGAGGGGATACAAGACGACAGAAGACAAAGACATGAGACAGAGAGAGAGAGAAAATCTATGTAATGATCTAGGTATACTTACCGTTTTTATTTGCTTTGTTCCAGTGCTGTTGGACATCTCCCTCTTTGGTACCCGCCACTGTTTCTGTTATTCTGAAAGTTGTTCTGAAAGTTTTTCTGAAAAAAAAAGACAAAGCAGAAGGGTCAACAGGACAGTCAGTCAGTCACATTTTAAAATCACAGGTAGGGGAATGGAACAGGACATTTCATCTACATGAGGGTTCAATACAATCTTCTGATAAAAAAAAATCATAACCCCCCTCCCACACTATTGTTAAGTCCTTCAATTCTTTAAAACACCGATACCAATCACACAAAAAAACACTATCCAGAATTCAGTATGCACACACTTAGAGAGGCAACCATCAAAGCCGAAGTGAAACAAGTGATTCCTATCATCTGACACTGATAATCATAAGCATCTGTTTGGGGTACCATCTTGTTGTGGAAACTCTCCTGCTTTTTGGCTGGAGTCCATGAAAGCAAAGGGGGGGACATAAAAGGGGGGGGGGCCACACACATTGCAGCGCAATTTTACAAACACTGTTCAATTAAACTTGATCATACCCAGGTTCAATGGGGACTTTCAAGATCTTGAAATAAGATTTCCAATCTCAAGGACTTTCAAAAGTGGCATGTACCTCGTTATATGCCTAGAAGTCTTGAAGTTGTAGTATGTAAAATACACACACAAAACAATCACAACAAACATTGCAAAACTTCCAACGCACCCCTACATTCAAATGTCAGAAGGTCCTCATTGAGTCATCCTCTTATGGAGAGAAGCTATTGTGTCCATGGCAGCATCAGTCTATAACATCAATGCAAAAAGGGGCCTCTAAGTAGGACTTCTGCCAGAACAAGCCTCTCTTCTTAATTTTCCTTTATTTATGACATAAATGCAAAGGGAGCCTCTAAAAGTTGGACTTTGCCGAATCAAAAAACGCTCTTCTTAATTTCAATTTCTGTTTCACCAATTTTATGCCCTAAGCACTGGAATGACACAATAGTCATTACTCTGAGTATAAATCATGCAAGTCTGTCAAGATAATGACTGAATGCACTCTGAAATATCATCATCCATAACACGCTCAGGTGAAAGGTGTACAATAACAGAAATGGGTAGAGAATACACAAATTCTTGGGTTTCAGGCATTTAGATCAAATAAGTGGGATTAAAAAAACAATAAAGGTACTGGGAATCACAATACAAATTTGTTTACACAAACTTATTTCAGTAAAATTATAATTACAACTCAAAATATTTCACAAGTCAGTCTTCTGAATTGTACTTGCACCACATTTCACTAAATCATATTTGTTTCTTTGAAACATCTTCAGTTCATCTTGAGTAAACTTCTCTGACGTCAGAAACAAACCCATCAGAAATCAGAACTCTAGGTACAAAGGCTCACAGAATTGTAGTAATGTTTTACATCACGAAAACAATCTCACTTTCAACGTCATACCTTTGTTTTAATTATTATAGTCCATCAAGGTCTCCTGTAAAAGCCCAACATGTCAACATTCAACAGTCACAGATTTAAATCATGCATAAATAAAATACAAAAAAACGCACTTAACACATTCCATGTCAATACACACACAGACAGACACATATACAAGTGTTAAGATGCAATTTCTGGGCCAGAAGTAATTTTTGCCATGTCAGCAATCTGGGTCAGGCAACGCCAGGAAATCACCACCATAAGCTGTAACACATGCATTGCAGTCAAAGGCAACGCCAGGAAATCACCACCATAAGCTGTAACACATGCATTGCAGTCAAAGGCAAAGCCAGGAAATCACCACCATAAGCTGTAACACATGAATTGCAGTCGAAGGCAAAGCCAGGAAATCATCACCATAAGCTGTAACACATGCACTGCAGTCAGCAATGCCAGGAAATCACCACCATAAGCTGTAACACATGCATTGCAGTCAAAGGCAAAGCCAGAAATCACCACCATAAGCTGTAACACATGCACTGCAGTCAGCAAAGCCAGGAAATCACCACCATAAGCTGTAACACATGCATTGCAGTCAAAGGCAAAGCCAGGAAATCATCACCATAAGCTGTAACACATGCATTGCAGTCAAAGGCAAAGCCAGGAAATCATCACCATAAGCTGTAACACATGCATTGCAGTCAAAGGCAAAGCCAGGAAATCATCACCATAAGCTGTAACACATGCATTGCAGTCAAAGGCAAAGCCAGAAATCACCACCATAAGCTGTAACACATGCATTGCAGTCAAAGGCAAAGCCAGGAAATCACCACCATAAGCTGTAAACACATGCATTGCAGTCAAAGGCAAAGCCAGGAAATCACCACCATAAGCTGTATCACATGCACTGCATCAAAGGCAACGCCAGGAAATCACCACCATAAGCTGTAACACATGCATTGCAGTCAAAGGCAACGCCAGGAAATCACCACCATAAGCTGTAACACATGCACTGCAGTCAGCAATGCCAGGAAATCACCACCATAAGCTGTAAAAACATGCATTGCAGTCAAAGGCAAAGCCAGGAAATCACCACCATAAGTTGTAACACATGCACTGCAGTCAGCAAAGCCAGGAAATCATCACGTAAGCTGTAACACATGCACTGCAGTCAAACTGTTCCCATCCAGACCAGCCTAGAGAGTTTCTTTGTCAGATGCATGATAGTCCAGCCCACCACACAGTTTCTTTGTCAGTCAAACTGTTCCCATCCAGACCAGCTAGAAGTTTCTTTGTCAGATGCATGATAGTCCAGCCCACCACACAGTTTCTTTGTCAATGCATGATAGTCCAGCCCACCACACAGTTTCTTTGTCAGATGCATGACAGCCCAGCCCACCACACAGTTTCTTTGTCAATGCATGATAGTCCAGCCCACCACACATTTTTCTTTGTCAGTCAAACTGTTCCCATCCAGACCACTAGAGAGTTTCTTTGTCAGATGCATGATAGTCCAGCCCACCACACAGTTTCTCTGTCAGATGCATGATAGTCCCAGCCCACCACACAGTTTCTCTGTCACATGCATGATAGTCCAGCCCACCACACAGTTTCTCTGTCAATGCATTATACATTGATAGTCCAGCCCACCACGCTGGCCTTCTCACTTCAGGGCTGTCTTCAGGTGAACGTCGTCCGAACTTGCAAGAACATTCAACGAAAACAATGGGCAATGAAAGAAATGAAAGACAGCCAAAGAGATCTCAATCTGAAGTGGATCCCCCAAACTTCTTCAGATGACTGCCACATAAGTCTATCAACTGTAAATCATGAGTAGATATGTTTTAATCTTGTAAGGATTAACAAGATCCAAAGCATATAAACTACTCCCAGTTTATCCTGAATACGTGTGAGATATTCCATAAAAAAGGAAAAACCGTCTTGGCTGGTGTAACCGTTAGTAATGGCTTTTCTGCTAAACATCGGCTATCGTCTGTGACCTAAAATGAACATACTTACAAATTTTCAGAAAAATCGCCCAAGAACTTTCTGAGATTTTCCATAAAGAAGAAAACCATTATAGGCCGTTAGTAACGGGTATAACGGGAAACTTAACAATCGGGCATCATCCGTGACCCATAATGAACATATCTACAAATTTTCAGAAATATCGGCCACGTACTTTCTGAGATATTCTATAAAGAAGAAAAACCATTACAGCCGTTAGTAACGGGTATAACGGGAAACTAAAACATCAGGCATCATCCTAACCCATAAAGAAGATACCTGCTAATTTTACAAAGATCCGCCAAGTACATTCTGAGATATTCCATAAAGGAGAAAAAGCGTTACAGGCCATATACAGCTGTTAGTAACGGCTATAATGGTAACGGTAAACTAAAACGTCGGCATCATCCTTGACCCATAATGAACATACCTACAAATTTCAGAAAGATCGACCCAGTAGTTTTGTCCTGGAGCGAGTGGAACATATTTGACCACGGACACACAGACACAACACAGACAGGATTTCTTCGTTCCCATTCTAAAGTACTCCCTGTTCTTTAAGAACGGGGAGAAACAAAAACCAATCTTATACACACCTGCCAGTTGCATGTATGTGTGCAATCATCTCACTTCATGGTAGCAGTATCATTTAGAAGACTTCTAATAATCCTTTTTCCACAGAGCACTGTGTCATTTACTATCACTTAGGATAAAAAGCTGTTGCTTGAACATTTCTGAAACATAACAACCTACAATCTCACTCACTAACGATATGAAAAAAAAGTTCAAGTAATAATATGCACCTAACAGTTAATAAAAACAGTTTCAACTAAACCACTGACGGACATTTACAAATAGAGATCAATAAAATAATTCAGTCATATAAAATAATTAACCACATGATCAACTGATTTCATATGATCCTCAATGTCCTTGCTTCTGACCCTCATCATAGTCCAAGTAAATCTTAATCCTCTCTGTCACTTTCCATTCATTACAGCACCCAGAGAATCCCTGAAGAATTAGAGCTCCAACGTGTTTTCCTGTTTTTCCATTCCTTACAGCACCCAGAGAATCCCTGAAGAATTAGAGCACCCACCTGTTCCTGTTTTTCCATTCTTTACAGCACCCAGAGAATCCCTGAAGAATTAGAGCACCCACATGTTCCTGTTTTTCCATTCCTTACAGCACCCAGAGAATCCCTGAAGAATCACAGCACCAACCTTTTCTTGTTTTTTCCATTCCTTACAGCACCCAGAGAATCCCTGAAGAATCAGAGCACCCACCTGTTCCTGTTTTTTCCATTCCTTACAGCACCCAAGAATCCCAAGAATCAGAGCACCAACCTGTTCCTGCTTTTTCCATTCCTTACAGCACCCAGAGAATCCCTGAAGAATTAGAGCACCCACCTGTTTCCTGTTTTTTCCATTCCTTACAGCACCCAGAGAATCCCTCAAGAATCAGAGCACCCACCTGTTCCTGCTTTTCCATTCCTTACAGCACCCAGAGAATCCCTCAAGAATTAGAGCACCAACCTGTTCCTGTTGTTATTGTTGTTTGGGAATCCACCTCTGTGTGTTTCTGACGTTGAAGTTCTGCTGCGACCTGTCCATCCCCCCTGCGTAGTTGTTGTATCGACCTGGCGACTGGGACATGTAATGGGTGAAGCCTGCTCTGCTGTACTGGCCCTGGGACCCGTACTGAGGCATCCTCCGCTGCTGGTACAGCCCACTCTCTGGGGATGTGGATCGTTCCTTGGCGACTCAGACCTGGCGTAGGAGTGGCTGAACCTCCCGTCGGTGTGTAGCTTCTGTGGCGATGGTATTTTCTTCACCGCTGGAGCGATCCGCTGAGTTAGACCTGCCTCGTTCTGATGAACTGCGATGGTACAGTTTTTGTTTCTTGGAAGTTGGCGATTTGTGATGCGATGACTTTTCTTTGTGGCTTGAGTGCTTGTTAGACTTCGATTTGTTTGAGGATTTGATTTCTTGTGATGCCTCTTTGACTTTTTAAACCATGATGGGATGATTTCTCTTGCCTTCTGAATGCTTTTCAGATTTGGATTTGCCTTGTGATTTTTGATCAGGATGGACTACGTCTCTTTTTTGAGGTTGGTGATCTGTCGTGAGATGACCGTGAACTATCCGAGGATGAGCGATGTCCCGTCCTTGAATGTCTAGGTGACTTTGACCTGCTCCGTGTGTGTGACCTATGACGAGATGTACTGCGCTTCCTCTTTGAGGATGGCGAGTCATGACCAGATGAGCTGCGCCGTTCAGATCTAGACCTGTGGCGTGATCGCGAGTCATGACTTCTGTCTGACTTAGACCTGTAATGCTTCTCATGTGAATCTCTTTTAGATTTGGATCTGCTTGCTGATTCCTGAATCATGGTCAGAAGGTCTTTCATCAGAATCTGACTTGTGAAGTTTTCTGTGAGAGTTTTATCAGACCTGGATCTGACTGGTGATTGTGATCTCTGCTGAGATGGGCTCCTTCTACCGTGTGCATTTGACCTTCCTCAGACGACCCTTTCTCTTTGTGGTAAGAGTGTCTCTCACCAGATGCTGAGCTGACTGAGGATTCAGAATGATGACGAGACCGTCGTCTTTTTTCATGTGACTTCTCTAGGGACTCTTTCTTTCTGTGTTTCTCAGGGCGGAATCACTGTCTGATGACCTTGATCTGCTGACGAGGATCTGGATCTCCCAGGAGAAGCGGAATTGTCCTGGAGCTGATCTTTCCTGGAGCCACGTGCGTCTCCCTTGAGATGGAGACCGGCTTGTTGGCGACTGTGACCTGTGACTGGCACCGCCTGCTTTTCCCCTGGGAGACTGGTTTTTTGCCCAGTGAATAATCCACCAGGTGACTGCTCTTGTAAAAGAGGCATCTTTTATGCGATCTTGATCTGCAACATGTCCACAGATGTTCCATTTTGTTTGGTAAAACAAACTGCACGGTGCTGAACAAACACTTATCATACTACATAGTGGCTGATCATATATCTTTAACTACACAATAACTAATCATTTATCACAACCATTCTTTTCAGCTATTCCATTATACATCTCATTAATTAATTTATTATTGTAACTGCCATACACATTTTTTCCCTAATCTGATGCTGCAGTCAACACTGATATTTCAATGTAAAAACAATCTAGTATAACCATCCAACGCAAGGAATGAAAAAAAACTTTCCAGTCAGTACCACAAAATGCAAGAAAGACAACAAAAAATGTGAGAAAAAACACACAAACGTGAGAAAAACCATAAAAATGTGAAGAAAAAACACACAAACGTGAGAAAAACCATAAAAATGTGAAAAAAACACACAAACGTGAGAAAAACCACAAAAATGTGAGAAAAACCACAAAAAAGTAAGAAAAATTATGTTTTATTGTTTCTGTGGAACACTTTTCTTGGCACTTGTGTAGTTCAATATTTTTTTTCGTTTTGGACATTTTTTTTCCATTTTATATGTTGGCCTTATTTTCTTTCTTTTTTTGTTTGTTTTATTGACAAGAATACTATAGTGTCCACACATTCAAAGCAGATTCAAGCATACTTTAACAGCTGAACGTTTTGCTCTTCCCTATGATATCTAGTACAACACCAATAGTCACCAACTCTTGTAAAGAAGCCCACTAAAATGGCAAACCATGTGTGTTGACAGGGCCTGAATAACCGTGCACTAGTGTGTGACCAGGAAATAATGCCCATTAAAGCTAGGCTCTACTGAAAGGGTGCTTAAATGAGTTTTACACCGCTTATGCTTAATTAAAAGGGTGGGAACTACAATTTTCTATGCTATTGAAACATCAAAATAATGGTAGGATACCCTAGTAAAGTCCCTCTTGTATCCATGAATCCTTTGAAAAGTTGAAACTTTGAATCCAAATAACACCTGTGAGGACTGCATTATTTAGTTTATCGAAACCTTCCTACAGCAAAACAACTCGCACATAAATTTCACACAACAAAAGTGGGTGCTTCAAACGAAAAGCAATCACTTCTTTTAAAAAAGCAAACAAACAAAGTAAAACAAAACAAAAAAGCTTTCATGTGAAATAAATAGGCCTCCTCTTTTTTTTCTTTTGTCTCTCTCTCTTTTTTTTCTCTTGATTATTTAAGCAAAAGCAAATCAGTTCCCATCTGTTTATCCATCACAGTATTACTCCTAAAAATTGCACAAATCAATCACATAAAAATGCAGCGTCTAAACATGTGAACATCAACAGGGGTTTGTTTGCTTGTTTTTGTTGCAATACTGAATTCAGTGTTTATAACGCAAAGTCTCCCACTCATTGTTTTGCTTGTTTTTGTTGCAATACTGAATTCAGTGTTTATACGCAAAGTCTCCCACCATTGTTTTGCTGGTTTTTGTTGCAATACTGAATTCAGTGTTTATACGCAAAGTCTCCCACTCATTGTTTTGCTTGTTTTTGTTGCAATACTGAATTCAGTGTTTATACGCAAAGTCTCCCCACTCATTGTTTTGCTTGTTTTTGTTGCAATACTGAATTCATGTTTATACGCAAAGTCTCCCACTCATTGTTTGCTTGTTTTTGTTGCAATACTGAATTCAGTGTTTATACGCAAAGTCTCCACTCATTGTTTGCTTGTTTTTGTTGCAATACTGAATTCAGTGATTATACGCAAAGTCTCCCACTCATTGTTTTGCTGTTTTTTGTTGCAATACTGAAATTCAGTGTTTATACGCAAAGTCTCCACTCATTGTTTTGCTTGTTTTTTTGCAATAACTGAATTCAGTGTTTATACGCAAAGTCTCCCACTCATTGTTTGCTGGATTTTGTTGCAATACTGAATTCAGTGTTATAGCAAAGTCCCACTCATGTTCAATGCAATATTT
>JAFLJL010019167.1:0-22243 GCA_018398815.1 Conus ventricosus
TGGGGCTGGTCCTGGAGACAAAACGTTGGCTTGTCGTAAAGGGAAACGATCACAAGGGTCTTTGCCCCAGACCGCCAACGTTCAGTTTCCTGTGCGTAAAGTTGCAGCAATCTGTTTTGTCAAGTTCTGACTCATAGAAACAGAATGACAGGAAAAGTACTTCGCTTTCGCTAACATTTTCCTGTTGGTGTCACTGGCTCCGTGTTTGTTGTCCCCCGTTCAAGAGTTAGCTGTCAAAACCACGCTTCATGGATGACGGTATCTAATATTAAGCTTAAAGGGCCCACGCGGGGGGGTTCACTTTGCGTTCGAAGCCAAAATTACGGGCAGCAGGCTGATCTGGCTGATAAGCGGACGATGTAAAGTTGGCCTAGGGAGTCACCTGACAGGAAAGCCCTGCCAACTGAACAATCATTCCGCCCGGAATGGGTTAGTTTCCTCGCACGAGCCAACAGGACGGGCGACAAAGAAAAAAGAAGAAAACAAGGTGATGCATTGTTCCTACGGTTTGAATTCTTTAATCTTTAACCTGTCCCGTGTCTCTGGCTCCCTTTGCGTAACAGGGTAACAGCTGTCTTTTTCTGCCTCATATTTTGGTGTTAATGATGCTTATCATTTTTGTCAAGGAGCGTGAAACCTCTCAAAAGGCATTAAAACGCTTGGAGAAAAAAGGAAAATTGTATGTGGAAATACAAATAGGTAATTGCCCCAATTAACCAGGGAAACCTTAAACCCACCGCACACGGCCGAATTTGGTCAATGACAAACAACACCTAAGAGAGTTCGGACCTGCCTGGTGGCGAAAGGGGGAAGGGTTGTAACCACTACGACCCGGGGCCCCGAGTGAGCGCTAAATGCTGGGGTCAGGCTGAGGTTCTTGTGAAAAACAGTCAGTGAAGAGCAGGGGCCGGGAATTTGTTCAATGGTATTGCCCGGGGGTCACTGTGTTGGTTTCTATTGTCAGGCGGTTGAATGCGTTTTGGGGTTGTAGTAACCCTCCTAAAATAATTACTGTGTTAACAGACCACCGAAGTCGGGGGGAAATTTTTTCGATGTCCATCTGGGGCTAAGTGTGTGTTTGCTAATCAATTAGGTAGGTGTGTGTAAATGCTGATGTTTTGGGGAATGTACGAGTGGAGAATTCAGGGTACTTGTGAACTAGGGGTTTGAGAAGCAGCGTGGACAAAGGCATGACCCAAAGGGGGAATCCTTTGTTTCCCTCCCTATAAAAACTGAGGGAGAACAACGGAGGAGAAAACACCCAGAGAGAGAGAGAGAAGGCAGAGGAGAGAGAGAGAGGAGAGGAGTGAGCAGGACAGAGAAAGGGTCGAGAAAACCGTGGTCTGGGAGATAGAAGAGACAGCAAGGTCTTAGATTTAAAGAAAACTGGAAGAGAAGGAAACTAAGTTTGAAGCCCAGAGGTGGTGAAGACAGACAAACTGAATTTGAACCCAAGGTGGGTAAAGGGAAGACAAAGAAGAAGATTTCTTACGTCGAAAATCCCAGAGACGACCACGAAGACCCAGTCCTGAAGCCTGGGGGCCAGTCAACCAAAGGGGCGTCACCATCAAGCAGTGCTGAAGAAGATTTGAAGAAACTTGTTCAAGAACTGTGGAGTGGTGTGAAAGCGTGGTTGTGTGTGTGAAAACCCTGGCCAGGTAAGAAGCTTTTTATTATAACCCGGATTAGGAAGTATTGAATCTTATTAATGTGTTGATTTATCCATTGTGTGTGATTGATTGTTCATGATTAATATAAGTAGCATAAAATTGTATTTCTTGTTCCATTTCGTGTTAGGAAAGAAACGAAGCGTGAAAATCCCATTCCCAGAGAGAGGTGAATGGTTTGGTGGGCGCATGAGTGTGCATATCGTGTATGAGTGCAAAGATAACCATGGGGTGTTAAGCCTGACTAATAAAAAACATCAACTAGTGCACTTAAGCAATACCATAAACGATTTCCCCCCGTCTTTGGACAAAGTGGCAGCCTGCCAGGATTGCATGGCCCAAATTAGTTTCAGGGGAAACAAAGTGAGTACTAGAGTAGTACTGGGGCGAAGCGTCCACTAAAGGCAATTTTAATTGCTCTTCTAATTATTTCCTTTAGTTCTTTGAGTGCTGAGTATTGACTTGTGTGTAGGGGGGGTTGTATTAATCAAAGGTCTTTTCAGAGAAACGAAGACGAGGTTCTAGTCTTAACTCTCACAGAAGCTGTGGTTTAAGATTAAGGCTCCTTTGTGTTAGGAACACTACCATTGGTTTGGTGTACTCATAACGTTAGTAGAAACACTGTTGACTGACTTTTTTCCGGGGTTTATAGCGTAACTGTTTTAGGGGTGCAAAACATATCAGAAAAGAAAATGGCTGAAGAAAGTTTTACTCCCATTGCGAACGATTAAAGTTTAGGGGAGAAACTGGGATATACAGGAGATGAACTGTGTAATTCATTGAAACCAGCAGAAGAATGAGAGAGATGAAAGGGCTGAAAGGGGGAAAATTTTTGAAAAGGAACGTATAGAGGCAGAAACCACGCGTCAAAGGCTAAAGCAATGCAGAGGGCGCAGCTGCCAGAGCAAGAGCAAATGCAGAAAGTGCAGCGAGAGCTAGAGCAGATGCAGAGAGTGCAGCTGCCAGAGCTAAAGCAGATGCAGAGAGGGCGAGAGCAGAAGCAAATCGGAGATTTTAAGCCAAACAAATTGAGTTGGAAAGAATAAAGTCTGAAAATCGCAGTGAAATAGACACCAGTTCTGATTTCAGTAAGGCGCAGACAAAGTTGCGCACCTAACTTAAACTCCCACTGTTCAAAAGAAACTGATTCAATCGACGCCTATATCATGGGTTTTGGGAATCGTTGCCGAGCACGAGGGCTGGGCCCGAAGATAACTGGCAATAAACCTGTCTGCCTTGTTGACAGTCGTGCGTTACACACAGTATCCACCCTACCCAAAGGTGATCAAGAGATTTTGACAAGGTGAAACAGGCGGTGCTAAAGGCATATGATTTGACTGAAAAAGGGTTTTAGGCGTAAGTTTCGCGAGGCGAGAATCGAACAGGGTGAGACATACACTCAGTTTGGTTTAGACTGGACCACTATTTCAACAAGTGGTAAACTGAGTGGAGTCGACAGTGTTTTTGAAGGCCTCAAGACACTGGTGATAAAGGAACAGATACTTAAAGGTTTTGTGGGGACGGGCCAAACCATCCACATCAAGGAAAAGGTGCAACCACAATACTGAGGTATCTTCAGACGGCAGAGACAAAACCGGGGAAGCGGGGCGTGATTTGCCAGAACAGAGGAAAGCCTGGAAGCATATTCAGAGGACAGCAGGCCAGCACATGACTCGCGCAGTGAGTCAGCAGAAACAAAACCGTAGGCCCACAGCGTCACGTGGGGCAAAAAAGGGTGAAAACCAATAGCCACGGGGCTAGGAATGAGCGTACCTGTTTCTGTGCAATAAGACAGGCACTTGGCTAGGGATTGTATATTTAAGTCACAGAAAGCTGCAGCAATGAGGATCAGGCCAAGAGAGAGGCAGATAGAAAAAGATGAACAAGATGACAGTGTTATTTTGTCTGGATTGTGCGTGTGTTCACCGATTCAGGCGAAAAACATGGATGTGCACAAAGGCAGAGTGGGAAAATGTGGTTAATGTCATTAGAGACTCTGGTGCACTGGTGTCATGGTGAAGGAGTCCCGGTTAAGAAGGGAAAAATCACAGGAAAAACACAGAGGTGTAGACAAATAGATGGAACAGTAGCAAATTCAAAACGGGAAATGGTGTTCTTGATACACCATTTATAGTGGAAGTGTACAGGCTTTGGCTGTTCCGAAGCCGCCGTATGATTTGTAATCGGAAACATCCCAGGAGCACGTGGGTACGGAGACCCAGACCGGGATTTCTGTGTTTAATCAGGGAAAAGGAATCACGTGAGGAAAAGCGTGTCCAGTGAGACCTACCGCACTCACTTTGGGGCAGAACAAAAGGGCGATCACTCGCCAAAGCTGTTCGGTTTTGCTCATACAAGGCAGAAGAAACGTGTTAAGGAAAGGACAATCGGTTTGAGATAAAGGATGGGTAAATTTTACCGAACGTCACTCACTCGAGTTCGGGGAAACAAACGACAGATCGTTGTGCCTAAAAAGCGCAGAAAGGCGGTGATGTCAGAAAACATGTGACGTCAGCCTCGGCCACTCGCTAAGAAGGCCTCACAAAAGGCAGTGACGCAAGAGTACTACTGGCCCGGTATCCTTGGCGATGTCAGGCGTTTCCCGTTCACAATGCAGCACATGCCGCGGGGTAGGCAAGGTGCGTGTACAGAAAGGGGATCAGACTGGTCTTACCAAAAAGTTTGGCCAAAATAAATGGTCGGTCGAGAAGTCAGGTAGTGGGTGCGTGTGTCTTTTGCATTCGCGTATGCGTGACCCCTGGCGGTTGCGGGCCACGTGTATGAAGAGAAGGGGAGAGAATTTCCGTAGAAAACATAATGGTTATATGGGCCCCACGACTTTGAGCTGGTGGAGATTCTGATTTATGTTTATATTTGCTTTGATAGTGTGATGTATTGATTTTTCTCTATAATTTTTGTTGCAAGACAAATCTTGTGTGCGTCTCTGGTGTAAGTAAGCTTATGAGAGGCCGATATTAGCACTGGTTTAAATGGGGAAAAATTAATGAGTTTCATCTCCTTTAATGTTACGTTTAAGCCAATGCAGGGCTTGTCTTTGAGTGGGAATTTGTCAAGGAGCGTGAAACCTCTCAAAAGGCATTAGACGCTTGGAGACAAAGGGACATTGTATGTGGAAAACAATAGGTAATTGACCAATTAACCATCCATCCATCCATCCATCCATCCATCCATCCATCCATCCGTCTGTCTGTCTGTCTGTCTGTCTGTCTGTCTGTCTGTCTGTCTTGTCCTGTCTGTCTGTCTGTCTATCTATCTATCTATCTTTCTCTAAACTATCTATCCATCCATCTCTATCCATCACTATCTATCTATCTATCTAATCTGTCTGTCTGTCGTATATCTATATATCATTTACCTACCTTCCTTCCTTCCTTCCTACCTACCTATCTATCCATCTAAAATAATGAACATGGAGCGTGAGGATGAAGGGGAAGAAGGGGGGGGAGGGAGCAAGGTGGAGGAGGGGGGAGGAGGGTGACACAGTGGGAAGAAGAGTCAAGTAAAGGGAAAGAACTCATTCAAAGGAATAACTAAGGAAGGAACTAAGAGAGGAAACAGCGAAAAAACGTGATGGAGGGGGGGGGGGGGGGGGGGAGCAAAGGGGAAGCAAATTCAATTTAAAGTCTCACAAAGTTTCTAGAAGCGAGAGACCCGAAGAAAAGTCATTTATGCTGGACACCAGAAGAAGAACAACAGCATGGCATCAGCAGCAAGAACAAAACAACACAAACAAACACCAACAATGACTATGGTGGCCACAATCAACAAACCAACAATGCCAGCAACAAAAGAACGAAACCCATAACGGCGGAAAAAAAAAGGGAATAATCAGTACAGGAAAGGAAAAAAGAAAAAGGAAGAAAAGACAAACAAAGAATAGATGTAAAAATAAGGGAATAGAAGAAAGAAAAGAAAAAAAAAAACGATGAAAAAAACAGAAAAAAAAAAAAAAAAAACACAATAAAGGGAAAAGAACATTGTCATGTGACGTAGCCTCACATCAAGGCATGTGACGCTCCATCACATGTAGTTTAAATGATAGAATCATTTCCCCATGCCCAACTAAAAAAGGAAGAATAATTATGTGGCTTGACTAGTGTAGCGGCGTCCCCAAATAATTGTGAGTTTTACTCATTAACAAACAAACGTGGTCATTGGGTGAAAGTGACCACTGAGAGATAGTTTAATAAGGCTGGTAAGGTGCTGGTCATGTGTTTTGAACACTGAGTATGCACTCACTAGGGGGAGGGGGGAAAAAATCATTTTAGCCCAGCAATGGCCTAGAGACTCAAACCGTCAGGACGCTGGTCCTCACTGCTGACCAGTCCCTTACTAGGTGAGCCATAGATAGTTGGGGGAAACTACAGGGAAAACCTAAAGAAAAGAGAAAGAAAGAATTCATAATTAAATTGGGAAGCAGGTTACTTACACGAACCTTATTCGTGTTTCAGCCCCTTTACCCATCACCTTCACCCCGTGGGTGGTTAAAGATGGCCATGGTGTGGGGAACACACCGGTAAGTTCCAAACCCCAGCAAATAAAGACTCCAGGGAGAGAGTCGGAACTCGTATCTCCAGTGACGGAGAATTCAAGGGGGCCGACACGATTTCTGTGAGAGACAGGGAATCATGACAGTATGGGGGCGAGTCTCATCTATGATGCGGGGATGGCAAACATGATTGCAGGAAAGATTTATTCTCCTGTCTGGATCTTGGGGTTTTTTGTGATGTGAAGACCATGACTTTACAGAAACTTGTATTGATGTAAAATGGGAGAATTTTTATCTCTCATTCTGAAAAGAGAGATACATGTAATAGAATTTTTGTATAAATTGTTGATGGATTTAGTAAACTGTTTTCCCCGAAGGAGAGGGGGAGAAGGAAAAACATTCGGGAGTGCGCCTTTTGGTTGATTGGAAGGATTGCGTGTGCGTATGGAGTAAAAGCTGTCATGAAAGCGTGTGTGCAAAAGTGACAGTGTGACAAACATACATTATCTATCATTACAGATGGGTTAAAAAAAAAAAAAAAAAAAACACGGCGGAGAAGACGAAAACAAAAGAGCAGAAAAACAAAAGTAATAGATCCCTAAAAGAAATGACGACAACATTGAGATCTTTGTCCGAGTCGAAAAAAGGGTAGTTTCTTTTTTCTGGTTGTCTGTCGTTTTTTCTCTTCTTGTTATATCCTTTTTGTGTTGTTTGAAAAAATCAGGCATAAATATCTACGGTCGTATTCCCGTTTTTGTCGGGGTGGAGAGCGATGGGGTGTCCATTAATTTGAAAAGTTTATTTTGGGAAAGGGGGTGGAGGGGGGGAGGGGGGGAGGGTCTTCAAAATTCTGCGATTTCCCTTTTGGGTGTAAAAAGTTGTGATAGAAAAGTAAAACCAGTCTTACTACATGTGAAAGACAGACAGACAGACACAACAGACAGACAGTAGATGGATTGATAGATAGACAGAGAGATAAATAGACAGATAGGTAGATAGGTAAAAAGATAGATAAATAGATAGATAGCTAGGTAGGTGGATAGGTAGGTGGTATAGGTTCGTCCGTGTTTTTGGGTATACACAATTGTTTCCTTCACGAATGCAGCTGTCCACCCAATATTTATTCCTCCAGCTCACCGAAGGCTTTCCTTCAAGCTTGTCTTCGTTTGGCAATTTGACACTTCGGCAGCCTTTAAATTGGGGCTGTCCTGGGGACAAAACGTTGGCTTGTCGTAAGGGCACGATCACAATTCCCTTTTCCCAGACTCGCCAACGTTCAGTTTCCTGTGCGTATAAGTTCAGGCAATCTGTTTTTTTCAAGTTCGACTCATAGAAACAGAATGGACAGGAAAAGTACTTTCGTCTTTCGCTAACATCTCCTGTTGGTGTCACTGGCTCCGTGTTTGTTGTCCCCCGTTCAAGAGTTAGCTGTCTAACCACGCTTCATGGATGACGGTATCTAATAGTTAAGCTTGAAGCCCACGCGTGGGGGTCACTTGCGTTCGAAGCCTAATTACAGGCAGCAGGCTGATCTGGCTGATAAGCGGACGATGTAAATTGGCCTATGGAGTCACCTGACAGGAAAGCCCTGCCAACTGAACAATCATCTCGCCCGGAATCGGTTAGTTCCTCGCACGAGCCAACAGGACTGCGACAAAGAAAAAAGTAAGAAACAAAGGTGATGCATTGTTCCTACGGTTTGATTCTTTAATCTTTAACCTGTACAGTGTTCTCTGGCTACCTTGCGTAACATGGTAACAGCTGTCGTTCTGCTCATATTTTGGGTGTTAATGATGCTTATCATTTTTGTCAAGGGAGCGTGAAACCTCTCAAAAGGCATTAGACGCTTGAGACAAAGGGACATTGTATGTGGTATACAAATAGGTAATTGACCAATTAACCAGGGTACCTTACCCACCGCACACGGCCGAAGTGGTCAGATGACAAACAACACCTAGGAGAGAGTTCGGACCTGCCTGGTGGCGAAAGGGGAAGGGTTGTAACCACTACGACCTCGGGGCCCCGAGTGAGCGCTAAATGCTCGGTCAGCTGAGGTTCTTGTGTAAACAGTCAGTGAAGAGCAGGGGCCTTGGATTTGTTCAGATGGTATTGCCGTGGGTCACTGTGTTGGTTCTATTGTCAGGCAGGTTGAATGCGTGTGGAGGTTGTAGTAACCCTCCTTAAGATAATTACAGTGTTAACAGACCACCGAAGTCGGCGGGAATTTTCGATGTCCATCTGGGCTAAGTGTTGTTTGCTAATCAATTAGGTAGGGGTGTGTGTAAATCCCGATGTGTGTGGAATGTAGCGAGTGGAGAATTCAGGGTACTTTTGAACTGGGGGTTTTGGGAAGCAGCGTGGACAAAGGCTTCCCCCAAAGGGGGAATCCTTTTTTTTTCCCTTCCCTATAAAAACTGAGGGAGAAAAAAGTGGGGGAAAGAAAAACACCAGGAGAGAGAGAGGAAAGGGCAGAGGGGGGAGAGAGGAGGGGATGACAGGAAGAAAAAGGGCCCGAGAAAAAACGGGTCGGGGAGATAGAAGAGACAGCAAGGCCCTTGGGATTTTAAAAGACAAGCTGGAAGAGAAGGAAACTAATTTTAAAAGCCAAAAGGGGGGTTGAAGACGAAAAAACTGTTTTTAAACCCCAGAGGTGGGTGAAAGACAAAGAAGAAGATTTTTCCCGTCGAGACCCCGGGGAACACCAAACCCATCCGGGAAGCCTGGAGCCAGTCAAAAAGGGGGCGCCCCATCAAGCAGGGGCTGAAGAAGACTTAAAGGGAAAACTTTTTTTCAAGAACTGGGGTGGGTGTGAAAGCGGGGTTGTTTTGTGTAAAAAACCTGGCCAGGAAAAGTCTTTTTTTTAAAACCCCGGGGTTTAAAAAGTATTAAATTTTTTTGGGGGTGTTGTTTTTTATCCATTGTTTGTGTTTAAATTGTTAAAGATTAATTATAAGTAGCATAGAAATTTTTTTTCTTGTTCTCAGTCATGTTAGGAAAAAAACGAATGCGTGAAAACCCCTTTTCCCAGAGAGAGGTAAATGTTTGGGGGGCCCGCAGGGAGTGTGCATACTTTGTATGGGGGAAAAAGATAACCTTGGTGTGTTAAGCCGACTTTTAATACATCAATTTTGTGCACTTAAGAAAAACCCCTAAACGTTTTCCCCCCGTCTTGGACAATTTTTTTTTTTTTTTCTTTTATATGTTTTTTAAAAAAGGAGCAGAGCCTAAACGGGGGCCTATCCCCTATTAGATTTCCCCTTTGCCCAGTTTTTGCTGCCTTTCCCTCCTCAGCCCGGGTCGCCAGTTTTCCGCAGCTTTCCCGGAAAACCCACTGGAGGGGATTCTGTAAGGGGTGGGGCCATTCTGCCACAGCAGGGGGAAAAAAACCCACCCTAAATTTCCCTCTTTTTGGGGGTTTTCCATTTGGGAAAAAAAAAAAACCATATTACACTGAAAATTACTTAAAATTAATTGTTTTTTTTTGCCTGAAAATTTCTTTTTAAAATTTGGGAAAATGACGTTAAACTACGTTTTTTGCCATTATGCGGGGAAGGGGGCGGCCGTCAAGTCACCCCAATATTTTTTCTTTTCGGGTTTTAAATTTTTCCAAAAACCTGTAGCATAATTTCTGCTTTTTTTGCTCTTTCATATAAAAAACAAAATTTAAACCCCCCTGAATCAAAACCTGAACTTCTTATTTCGTTTTTATTCTTACATGCTCACGAAACTTACCATAAAAATATGCCTTTTTCCCTTTTCTGGGAAAAGGCGGGCTAGCAAATGGGTTCCCCCAGCGTCCTCGTCTTTGTCTTTTTTTGGTTATAGCAGGAGCAGCTCTTTCTTTTTGGGTTTTTGGGTTTTCATGGTTTGGGTTTGAAAAAGTGATTCATGGCCGGGCTGGCCCCGTTTTTTTCCCCTTGGGGTTACGGGTCAGGGTTTTTTTTTCCCCGGCAGTGTTTGCCCCGGGGTTTGGGGCCCAATTTCTTTTCCCCAGCGCCCTTTAAAGGATTTGCCCTTCCCACAGGCGGGTTTTGGTTTTCTGTAAAAGGGTCTTCGTTTGATATTTAAGCGGTCCAACAGCCCAAAGACGACTCTTTTTCCCAAGTGTTTGATAAAGGGCCCGTGCATTTTTCTTCGGGGTTTGTTTGTCCCCCCGGGGTTTCTCTGACCCAAACAAGAAAAAAAAAAACCTGGCTTGGCCCTTTTGTTGTATTCTCTTGAGCTCCCCGGGGTTTTTTGGCTGAAAGGTTTCCCGGGCCCCTCCCTTTGTGTTTGCCTCAAAAACCATCCCACTTGCTGACGACAATGGAAAGGGGGTGAAAGTTAAAAAGAAATTCCAGCGGGCCTCCCTCCGTGGCATTATTAAATGTGGGGTTGTGATGACCTTGGGGATCTTTGAAACTCTGGCTTTTCTTGGCTTTGAAGATATACATACGATGATCTATTCGGGCCTGTGCTGAAATTGGGGGACTTTCGGAGTTAGGTCCCGGCAAAAATCCACGTGTCAAGGTGCGTGAGGGGGGGTTCTCTGGACTGTGGCCCCTTGTCTAGGTTGAAGCTGGTTTATGATACAGAAAATAAAATAACATGAAGAAACAGGGATGAGAAAAACCCCCCTCAAGCCCCTGGGCATTCTCATGTTGACGTTTAAAAATGATCTTTTTTTTAAATAATAACAAACCCCCCCAAAATCAAGCATTCCCAACTAATCAATAAAACAATAAATTTCAACAATCAATCCCCCCGCGATAATTAGTTGATTGATTGTTTAAACCGTCTTTTCCCATTTTGAAAAAAGAATTAGAAAGGGGTCCGGATTTCACAAAAAATTTTAATGTGGGGCTCCCCAATTGTTTCCCGGTTTTTCTCACTTTTCCAGTCCGAAACATTTTTTACGATTTTTACCTTTGTAACCCCCCCCCCCTTTTTTCTTTTTTCCCCCAGATCAGCGCTGAGTTTCTGCGTAGAACAGTCTTCAGGGAACAACCGAGATCTATTGGGACTGCTAAAAGGTATCACGAGCTTCGGGGTTGGGGGCCCTCGGAAGATGAAGAACAATAGAAAGGTGGACAAAAACCCCTTGCGGGATAACCTACGCAGGAACTACCCGAACAGTCTGCCGTGGCTGGAATAATAAAAAGGGAAGTTTATTGTGTTACATAAAACTTTAAAGCTTAAACTTTGGGTTTTGGGGGGGAAAAGGACCAAGGTTTACTTAAAAGTGGTTAAATGGTGAAAATCGTCGGAAAAAGGAAAGGGAGAAAAAAAAAAAATTATAAAACCAGTACTAGGGTACCCCAAAGGGGGAGGGGGACGCCCCCGGGGATCTCGCTGCAAAACAGCGAACAGTTCTTTTTTTTGAACTTGGGTTTTTTTTTTTTCCCCCTTTTTTTTTGCTGAGCGGTTTTGAGTGTTATGAAAGCCCCCCTGTGTAACTGCTTCGAAAGGGGTTTTTCCCTGTACGTGTAACTCCTGTTGCCCCTGTTTCTGCCGTAAAGATCCCCAACGATCGTCAGTCAAATCAAGAAACAAACAGAAAAAAAAAAAGAGTGCCCCAAAAAACGCGGAGGTCAGTTGGACGTTGGGGGCACTTGACCCGTAATCGAATGCATCGGCTCTTGGCGAACCGGGAAAAAGGAGACCCCGGGCCAAAAAAGCAAGAGGTTTTTTTGCTCCACGTTTAAACAACTGTGGAAAAACCCCCCCGACTCCATTCTGTTTCTTTCCCCCCTGCCAGTTCTCCCCGCGCGTTCGGCCCACAGTCTTGATTTTTTTTTCCAGTCAGGACTGCCAGTCAGGGGGAACGAACATTCGGGGAAAATACCAGGGGCCGCAAAAAGGAAATTTAGTAACTTTGAACTTCTGAAAAAGGGTGGAAGGGAAAAAACATATCTCAAAACAAACCCCGGAAAATGTGGAAGAACTGAAAGTTTAAATAATTTTTTCTTCAAAATGAAAACTCGAAAAAACCCAAAGGGGGAAAAAAAAAGGGGGGGGGGTTTTTTTAACCCCCCCTTTTTTTTTAAAAAAAATTTTTTAAAATTGGGAAAAAAACCTTAGGGGCCCCCTGAGCCGAAAAAAAGGGGGTTTTAAAAATTTTAAAAAAAACCCAAAAAAAAAAAGGGGGAAAAAAAAAAGGGGCCAAAAGGGGGGGGGAAAAAAAAACCCCCCCGGGGGGGTTTTTTTTTTCCAAAAAAAACCCCCCCAAAAAAAAAATTTTTCCCCCGGGGGGGGGCCCCCCCCGGGGGGAAAAAACCCCCCCTTTGGGGGGGGGGGGACTGCCCCCGGCGGAAAAAAGGGGGGGGGGGGCCCCCAAAAAAAAAAAAAAGGGAAAGGGGAAAAGGGGTTTTAAACCCCCCCCCCCCGTCCCCCAGGGCCCCGGGGGAAAAAAAGGCCCCTTCCCCCTCCCCCCCCCCCCTTTCCTTGGGGCCTTCCCCCCCCCAACCCCCCGGGGGGAAAAAGGGGCGGGGGGGAAAAAAAAAGGGGGAAATTAAAAAAAAAAATTTTAAAAGTTTTTTTTAAAAAAAATTTTTCCCCCCCCCCCCCCCCCCCCCTTCCCCCCCCCCGGCCCCCCTCCCCCCCCTTTTTTTTTTTTTTCCCCCCCCCCCCCTTTCCCCTTTTTGGGCTATTTTTTCCCCCCCTCTCTCTCTCTCTCCTTTTCTCCCCCCCCCCCCTTTTTTTTTTTTTTTTTTTTTTAAAAAAATTTTTTTTTTTTTTTTGTGAAATTTTTTTTTTTCCCCCCCCCCTCTTGGGTTTTTTTAAATTTTTTTGTTTTCATTTTTTTAATTCAATTTTAAATTTTTTTTTTTTGAACCCCTTCCCCCCCCCCCCTCCCTCCCCCCCCCTCCTTTTTCTCTCTCTCTCTCTCCCCCCCCTTTTCCCCCCCCCCCCCCCTTTCTCTCCCCTCCCCCTTTTTTTCCTCCCCCCTTTTTTTTTTTTTTTTTTTTCCTCTCCTTTTTTCTTTCCAAAAAATTTTTTTTTTTTTTCTTTCAAAAATTTTTTTAAAAGTTTTTATTTTTTTTTTTGGAAAAAATTTTTTTTTTTTTTTTTTTTTTTTTTTTTTTTCTCCCCCTTTTTTTTTTTTTTTTTTTTTTTTTTTTTTATTTTCCCAAAATTTTGGTTTTTTTTTTTTTTTTTTTTTTTTGTTTTTTTAAAAAAACTTTTCCCCTTTTTTTTTCTTTTTTCCCCCCCTTTTTTTTCTCTCTCTCCCCTTTTTTTCTTTCTCTCTTCCCCCCCCCCCCCCCCCTTTTTAAACCCCTTTTTTTTTTTTTTTTTTTTCTTTTTTTTCTCCCTTAAATTTTTTTTTTAAAAAAAAAAAATTTTCCCTTTTTTTTTTAAAAATTTTTCCCCCCTTTTTTTTTTTTCCCCTTTTTTCCCTTTTTTCCCCCTTTTCTCTCCTTTTCTCTTTCTCTCCCCCCCCCTCCCCCCTCCCTCCTTTTCCTTTTCTCTCCTTTTTTTTCTCTCTCTCTCTCCCCCTCCCTTTTTTTTTCCCCCCTTTTTTTTTTTAATTTCCCCCTTTTTTTTTTTTTTTTTTGTTTTTTTAAAAAAAATTTTTTTTTTTTCCCCTTTTTCCCTTTTTTTTTTTTTTTTTTTTTCCCCCCCCCCCCTTTTTTCCCCAAATTTTTCTTTTTTTTTTTTTTTTTTTTTTTTTTCCCCCCTTTTTTTTTTTCCCCCCTTTTTTTTTTATTTTTTTTAAAAAAATTTTTTTTTTTTTTTTTTCCCCCCCCCCTTTTTTTTTTTCCCCCCTTTTTTTTTTTTTTTTCCCTTTTTTTTTCCATTTATTTTTTTTTCCCCCCCCCCTTTTTTTTCCCCTTTTTTTTCCCTTTTTTTTCCCCCCCCCCCCCCTCCCCTCTCTTTTTTTTTTTTTCCCCCCTTTTTCCCCCCCCCCCCCCCCCCCCCCCCCCCCCCCCCCCCCCCCCCCCCCCCCCCCCCCCCCCCCCCCCCCCCCCCCCCCCCCCCCCCCCCCCCCCCCCCCCCCCCCCCCCCCCCCCCCCCCCCCCCCCCCCCCCCCCCCCCCCCCCCCCCCCCCCCCCCCCCCCCCCCCCCCCCCCCCCCCCCCCCCCCCCCCCCCCCCCCCCCCCCCCCCCCCCCCCCCCCCCCCCCCCCCCCCCCCCCCCCCCCCCCCCCCCCCCCCCCCCCCCCCCCCCCCCCCCCCCCCCCCCCCCCCCCCCCCCCCCCCCCCCCCCCCCCCCCCCCCCCCCCCCCCCCCCCCCCCCCCCCCCCCCCCCCCCCCCCCCCCCCCCCCCCCCCCCCCCCCCCCCCCCCCCCCCCCCCCCCTTTTTTTTCCTTTCCCCCAATTTTAAATTACCTTTAAATTTTAAAATTTTTCCCCAAAAAAAAATTTTTTTTTTTTCCCCCCCTTTTCCCTTTTTTTTTCCCTTTTTTTTTCTCTTCCCCTTTTTTTTTAAATTTTGAAATAAAATTTTTTTTGGGTTTTTTTAATTTTAAAAAAAAATTTAAAAAGTTGTTTTTTTGGGGCCCTTTTTTTTTTTTTTGTTTTTTTTAAAGGGAAAAATTTTTTTTTAAAAAGAAAAATTTTTTAAAAATTTAAAAACCCCAAAAAAGGGGGAAAAAATTTTTTTTTTCCCCCCCCCCCCCCCCTTTTTTTCTTAAAAAATTTTTTTTTTTCCCCCCCCCTTTTCCCTTTTTTGGGGTTTTTTAAAAAAAATTTTTTTAAAAATTTTTTAAAAAAAATTTTTTTTTTTCCCAACGGGAAAAAATTTTTTTTCTTCCCCCTTTTTTAAATTTTTTTTTTTTTTAAAAAAATTTTTTTTTTCTTTAAACCCCTTTTTTTTTAAAAAAACCCCCCCTTTTTTTTCCCCTTTTTTTTTTTTTTGGGTTTTTTTTTTTTTTTTGGGCCCCTTAAGGGGGAACTGAATTTTTTGATCGAAAGATTGTTGATTTCGCAAAAACAAAAACTTAAAAATTAATGTAGGCTACCCATTGTTTCACGGTATTCTCACTGTCCAGCTACAAAAACAGTTTTTAACGATTGTAACTATGTAACCCCCCCAACCCCTTTTTTCTGTTCTCCAGATCAGCGCTGAGTTTCTGCGTAGAACAGTCTTCATGGAACAACCGAGATCTAGTTCGACTGACTGAGGTATCACGAGCTTCTGCGTTGGACCTCGGAAAGTGAAGAACAATAGCAAGGTGGACAACAGCTCTTGCAGGATAACCTACGCACGAACTAGCGAACACGTCTGCACGTGGCTGGAATGAATACAAAGGACAGATGATTGTGTTACATGACATTAAAGTTTAAAACATTGAGTTTGTAGGTGAAGGGACCAAGGTTACTTTAAAGTGGTTGAATGGTGACAATCGTCGGAGAAAGTAAGGAGATAAAAAAATTAATAAAAACCAGTAACTATGGCTACGCCGAGGGAGCGGACGTGCCCGGCTGAGCTCTCGCTGCACAGCGAACATTTTCTTTTTTGAATTTTTAGGTTTTTTTTTTTCCCCCTTTTTTTTTTTGCTGAGCGGGCTTGAGTGTTATGACAGCCACCCTGTCGTAACTGTTTTCGAAAGACGGTTCCTGTAACATGTAACTCCTGTTGCATCCTGATCTGCCGTCAGATGCCCAACGATCGTCAGTCGATCAAGAAACAAACAGAAAAAAGAAAAAGATGCTCAAAAGAACGCTGAGAGTCATTTGGGGACGTTGGAGGCGACTTGAGCCGTGAATGGGAATGCATCGGCTCTTGGCGAAAAGCACGAGAGACAGGAGACGCCGGCCAAAAAAAGCAAGAGGTTCTGCTCCACGTTTTGAAACAGACTGTGAGTACAACCCGACCTCCGACCCCATTCTTTTTCATTTTCCGCCAGTTTTGCCCCGCGCGTTCGGCACAGTCTCTGACTCAGTCAGACTGACCAGTCAGGCGAACGAACATTCTGTGAAAAAACAGTGGCGCACAAAGAGAAGTTAGTAACTTGAACTTCTAGAAAAAACTGTGTGAGAATGGAAAACAAATCTCAAAACTAACCGACACTGTGGAAGAACTGAAAGCTGAAATCATGTTGTTTTCAAAATGAAACTCGAAACTGAAAGCCGACATCGAGGATTGCAGAAGAAAAGAGGAGATGCACGAGCTGACTTGAAGCTCGCCAAATATCGAGTTGGCCTTGCAGATGACAAAAGCTAATGATTTGGAACAGTATGGCAGAAATTACAACCTTAGGGTGTACCACGTGCCTGACCCAGACAATGAAACGTAGCAGACTGTGAAGAAACTTTGCTCAAAATATTCCACAATAAATTACAACGCGCACACACGAAGAACGATACGATGCGGCACATAGACTGGGGAAAAAAGCGAACAGGCCAAACCGCTCCGAGAGGAATTATAGTTCGCTTTGTGTCACGAAAGACAAGAGACCAAGTGCTGTCAAATCGCAGCAAACTTCGTAGCGCCCGGTGTGGAGAGGTCTCCAGTCATCGTTGAAGACCTGACCAAGAGGACTACCAGCTCCTGATGGCGGTGCGTTGATTCAGACGTGACAAGCCAGTGCGGGACAGTGGGGGGCAAAGTGTTTGTGAAGGCCCACAACGGGTATATAAAACACATTAAGATCAAGGCGGATCTACTGGACAGTGATCTGAAATCATCCACGCCGCCAGCAAAACCGTCAGCAGTCACAGACCAGGTTCCAGACTGAGGGAAAGAAGGAGGGCAGCCCTTTCGCTACCCCGGTTTTCACAGTCTCCTTCGCCGAGTCCCTTTTGTCCTGGCCCTCCCACCACCAACGACAACAAGCCCTGAGTCAGGACAGCAGGACGAGGAACAGTGCGGGACAGATGGATTGGAAGATGTTAAGTCCAGCAGAAAAAATGGCGATGAATTGTAATTTTTTTCCTGTAAAGAATTTTTTACCCCTCCCCCCCCCCCCCCCCCTCTACCCCACCCCCGCTTCGCCTTGTACCCTCTCCCTCCCAAAGACAGGATGTTTCTTTCTTCAGCTCGCCTGCCTACCTTTCCGCTGTCTATATAGTCTATTCTTCCTCCTCTCTCCTTTTCCTCTCTCTCTCTCCCCTCTCTCTCCTGTGCGCTTATTGAATTTCAATTCTTAATTTTGAAAGTGCATATTCTGCATTTTGAACAATGTGATTTTTGTTTCTTGCAACGCTGAACTCCTCTTTCTGTCCTTGTAATATTATTTCAACATGTTAATCATGATGTACATATTTTTGCATTATAACAATGTAATATGTTGCTTTTTGATCAGTTCCCCCCCCCCCCTCCTCCCTCCCTCCTCTCTCTCTCCTCCCTCTCTTCTTCGTCCTCTCCTCTTCTCTCTCTCTCTCTCTCTCTCTCCCTCCTCCTCCTTCTCTCCCTCCCCCCCTCTCTCTCTATCTCTCTGTCTGTTCCCGTCTTCTCTCTTCTCTCTCTCTCTCTCTCTCTCTCTCTCTCCTCTCTCTCTCTCCCCTCTCTCTCTCTTTGTATTCTTTCAAATCCACTTATTTTTGTACTTTTTCTTGCAATACATGTTTTTGCATTATCAAGAATTTTAATTTGCTTTTTGCACAATGGAAACCTCTCCTCTCTCTCTTGTCGACTCTTCTCTCTCTCTCTCTTTTTTTTTTTTTCTCCCTCCCCTCTATTTCTCTCTACATTAATGAAAATCGATATTTTTTGAATACGTTTAAGCATGATGAAAATGTTTACTATCACTGAACTTTTATATATTTGCTTTTTTGTAACAGTGGAAACTCTTTCTCTCTCTCTTTCTCTATCTCCTCCCTCTCTCTCTCTCTCTCTCTCTCTTTTCCCTCCTCCCTCTCTCTCTCCTCTCCCTTCTCTCTCTCTCCCTCTCTCTCTCTCTCGCATTTATTAAAATCAATTTTATTTCATCACTTTCTTTTTTTTTTTTTTTTTTTTTTCCCCCTGGAATACATGTTTGCAAATTTTCAACAAAGAAAAATTTGCTTTTTGAATCAACGCAAATCTCTCTCTTCCTCTTTCTCTCCTCTCTCTCTCCTCCCCTCCCTCCTCTCTCTCTCCTCTCCTCTCTCTCTCTTCCCCCTCTCTCTCTCTCTCTCCTCTCCTCTCTCCCTCTCCCTCCCTCCGTCTCTTCCCCTCACTCTCTCACTTCTCATCTCCTCTCTTTTCTCCTCTCCTCTTGTATTTATTCAAAACCCATTGTTTCAATATGTTTTTACTTGAAATACAAGTTTTGCATTATCAAGAATGTATATTTTCTTTTTTGATTTAAGTAAACCCCTCTCTCTCTCTCCTCTCTTTTCTCTCTCTCCACTCCTCTTCTCGATCCCCTCTCTCTCTTCTCTCTCTCTCTCTCTCTCTCTCCTTCTCTATGTTTCTCTCTCCATTAATTAAAATCTATATTGTTTTGAATTTAACTTTTTATTAAAAAAATTTTCTGTATATCCGTGATGGTTTACATACTATGCCCTTATTAGATGATTTCTTTTTGCAAAAAATGGAATTTATCCTCTCTCTCTCTCCCCCCCCTCTCTCTCCTCTCTTCCTCTCTCCTCTCTCTCCTCCCTCCTCCTCCTCACCTCTTTTCTCTCTCTCTCACTATATTATTTGAATTTTCCCTTTTACCCTGGATTATTAACAATTATATTTTCTTTTGAAACAAGGAACACCCCCCCCCTCCCCTCCCTCCCCCTCCCTCTCTCTCTCTCTCCCCCCCTCCCCCCCCCCCCCCCCCCCCCTCCTCTCTCTCCTCCTTACGCAATCCTATATTTGATGTACATCTTTGTACTTTTGACAACCTTTTTCCCCTTTTTACAATAAATCACCTCTCTCTCTCTCTCTCTTCTCTCTTCTTTTCCCCTCTCTCTCTCATCTCCTCCTCTCTCTTCTCTCTCTCTCTCTCTCTCTCTCCTCTCTCCTGTGTGAAAATGGATTTCAAGAAGTATGGATTTTTGGTTTTGGGAATGAAATAGGTTTCATAAAAGAATTAAAATTCAGATTATTTTAGTAATTTCTGCCATCAATGGCGAAACCATTTGGATATCATCCACGGTTTGTCCCTTATGGTAAATTGAAACACATGTTTTCTCGAGAAAATATATCAGTATTCTGTATGTAGAAAATTACAGGAATGTTCTGGCACAATTTAGAATGGGTGTGTCCAATTAAATGTACACAGATTTCGCTTTTCACCTACAGCTGAAAACACGACATGCCCTGTATGTTTAAATCTACAAGAAGACGAAATTCATTTTATGTTCAAGTGCCCATTGTACAATCAGATCAGAAAGTTGCATAAATTTGACGTGACTGCGGGTGAAAATGTGGAATGTAAATTGATTGGTGTATTTACTACTGAACTGCCCGATCAAATAGTCAATTTGGCAAAATTCCTAGTCTCTGCCTTCAAAATTAGACAAGCCTTCATCGACAATACAAACATGTGAATCAGAAATATCCTGATTACATAAATCATGTACAGCCCATATTATACAAATGTCTGTCCAGTCAGAGTTATGTTTTCTCTGTGATTAGAGTTTTCCCTGTTTGTATGTTCTTTAGAAGTGAGGTATGATTTTGTGTTCCCTCCATGAAAGGGGCTGTTGGCCTATAATCATTAAATTTCAGAGTTCAGAGTTCTCTCTCTCTCTCTCTCTCTCTCTCTCTCTCTCTCTCTCTCTCTCCCTCCTCTCTCTCCCTCCCTTCTCTCTCTCTCTCTCTCTCTCTCCTCTCTCTCTCTCTCTCTCTCTCTCTCTCTCTCTCTCTTTATTCAAATCCACATTATTACTTGAAATACATGTTTTGCATTATAAAGAAATGTTATGAATTGCTTTTTGCATCAGTGGAAACCTCTCTCTCCTCTCTCTCTCTCTCTCTCTCTCTCTCTCTCTCTCTCTCTCTCTCTCTCTCTCTCCATTAATGAAAATCGATATTGTGTTGAATACGTTTAAACGTGATGTATATGTTTTACTATGCATTATGAACCATGTGTATACTTTGCTTTTTGTAACTGTGGAAATTCTCGCTCTCTCGCTCTCTCTCGCTCTCTCTCTCTACTCTCTCTCTCTCTCTCTCTCTCTCTCTCTCTCTCTCTCTCTCTCTCTCTCTGCATTTATTGAAAATCAATATTATTTCATCACCTTTTTCCCCCCTTGATATACAGGTTTTACATTATCAACAAAGTATATTTTTGGTTTTTGAATCAGCGGAAATCTCTCTCCTCTCTTCTCTCCTCCCTCCCCTCCCCCCCCCCCCCCCCCCCCACTCGCTCTCTCTCCCTCCTTCTCTCCCTCCCTCCCCCCCCCCTCTCTCTCTCTCTCTCTGTTCTCTCTCGCTCGCTCTCCCTGCATTCATTCAAATCCACATTGTTTCAATACGTTTTACTTGAAATACATGTTTTGCATAATCAAGAATGTATATGTTGCTTTTGGAATCAATGTAAACCTCTCTCTTTCTCTCTCTCTCTCTTTTCTGTCTCTCTCTCTCTCTCTCTCTCTCTCTCTCTTCTCTCTCTCTCTCTCTCTCTCTCTCTCTCTCTCTCTCTATGTTTCTCTCTCCATTAATTCAAAATCGATATTGTTTTGACTTCTTTTTTTTCTTTTTTTTTTTTAAATCCGTGATGCATGTGCTATACTATGCCTTATTAATTATGTATGTATTTGCTTTTTGCAAGAATGGAAATTCTCTCTCTCCCTCTCTCTCTCTCTCTCTCTCTCTCTCTCTCTCTCTCTCTCTCTCTCTCTCTCTCTCGCTCTTTCCCTGCATATATTCAAATCGATATTATTTGAATTTTCTTTTTACCCTGGATGTATTATGAACAATGTATATTTTTGCGTTTTTGAAACAACGGAAATCCCCCCCTCTCTCCCACCCTCTCTCTCTCTCTCTCTCCCTCCCTCCCTCCCTCCCTCCCTCCCTCCCTCCCTCCCTCTCTCTCTCTCTCTCTCTCTCTCTCTCTCTCTCTCCTCTCTTATTCTAATGTCCTTATATTTGATGTACATGCTTTGTATTTTTGAACATTTTTTCCCCCCCTCGTAATAATGAAATCATCTCTCTCTCTCTCTCTCTCTCTCTCTCTCTCTCTCTCTCTCTCTCTCTCTCTCTCTCTCTCTCCTCTCTCTCTCACACACACACACACACACTCTCTCTCTCTCTCTCTCTCTCTCTCTCTCTCTCTCTCTCTCTCTCTCTCTCTCCATTTACTGAAGTTGATAATATTTCAATACTTTTATCCTTGATTTGCACCTTTTGCATGATCAACAACGTATACTTTTGTTTTTTTTGAAATGATGAAAATTCTCTCTCTTTTATACTATTAATTATTTATTCATTCATTTATTTATCTTACATTTGAAACAGTAGACCTCTCTTTCTCTCTCTCTCTCTCTCTCCTCTCTCTCTCTCTCTCTCTCTCTCTCTCTCTCTCTCTCTCAAAAAAAAAAAAAAAAAAAAAAAAAAGGGAAGAAGGGAAGAAAAAAGAGGAAAAAACCCCTAAGACTTGTTTTTCTCCTTCCTTCCCCCAGCCCCCGCCACCCTCCCCCAGCCCCCGCCCCCTCCCCCCCACCACCCCATCCCCTCACCCCCTTTCCTTCTCGTTCCTTTTCTTTGTACAGGGAGCCGTCCGGAAGCTATAATATGAGCGGTTGTTTACTGGAAATTGTTGAACGGATGATTGAAAATTTGAAATTTTATGTTTGTATCATATTGTTTTCTATTTTGGAGTGGTTACGTCTCGATTAGGATGTTGTGTGGCAACATATTTTCTACCATCTCTCTCTTTCTGTGTGTGAAATTTTCTGTTCATTTCTGGAAGTATAACACATTTCTAGCTGTCTCCCCTTTCAGGAGGAGATGTCATGGTGTTATTTACAATTTTCCCTGGTGGTTATTGATGTCATTCACTGTAAGACAACATGTTGCGATTGATATTAGTATCGTGCTGGTATTTCACTTTCTTCTACTATCATTTGATTAAGATCTTTCCACATCTACAGTGCTTGTTAAAGAATATACTTTACCGATCTTGCCATGACTGAATCAGAACATACTCTTTTTAAAATATACTCTTACAATTGCAATGGCCTAGGCGATCACAAGAAAAGAAAAGACGTTTTTGATTTTCTAAG
>JAFLJL010019169.1:0-13151 GCA_018398815.1 Conus ventricosus
GATCAACAAAAACCCAGACATCTGCAAACATTCGTCCGACCAATATCAAATAATGCCAAACAGAAACAAAAAATATCAAAGACAAGCAAAAAAAACTATGTATGAATAAGGTGTTTGCATAAGACGTTCCCCTGCCACCTTCCTCCCCCTTCTCCTCCCTCCCCCTCCCCTCTCCCCCTCGCCTCAAAAAGACTAAAAAAATTAATTGGAGACTCTAGCCTCACCTAAGAGAGAGAGAGAGAGAGAGAGAGAGAGAGAGAGAGAGGAGAGAGAGGGGGGGGGGGGGGTCGGGAAAAGAACAGGAGTTTGAAAGGTTAACAAGATGCGAAGCATATAAACGTACTCCCAGTTTCCAAACCGCTTATAAATCGGCCAAGTGCTTTATGAGATAAGAAATAAAGGCAAAATAACGGTTTTAATGTTTATTTAACCGATGTACACTTTTGAAACTGGTATTTTAGTCATACTGGGCTAAAGCCTGTGTACATACCAAATTTCATCCAAATCGGACAATATGTCAAGAATAACGGTTTTTAAACGGTCAGATTTTGAAACACTGCATGAAGGCCATTTGTGTGTGATGACCTTTCTATATACAAAATTGCATTAAAAATCCACCAATATATAAACAAATTAACGGCAAAATAACGGTTTAATCGGTTAATAAACCGATATACACTTTTGAAACCGGCATTTTAGTCCTCACTGGGCTAAAGCCTGTGTACATACAAATTTCATCCAAATTGGAGAATACGTCAAGAATAACGGTTTTTAACGGTCAGATTTTGAAACACTATATAGAAGTGCCATTTGTGTGTGATAACCTTTCTATATACCAAATTTCATTAAAATCCACCTATATATAAGAAATAACGGCAGAATAACGGTTTTTAACGGTTGTTTAATCCATTTTCAGCATTACATCACTACATATGGACAGAGGATCCGATTTGTCACAAGATCATCCAAACCGCTTATAAATTGGCCAAGTACTTTCTGAGATAGTCCATAAAGAAGAAAAACCGTTACAGGCCGTTACAACCGTTAGTAACGGCTATAACGGGCAAACTAAAACATCAGGCGTCACCCGTGACCCATAATGAACATACCTGCTAATTTTCATAAAGGTCGGCCAAGTACTTTCTGAGATATTCCATAAAGAAGAAAAAGCGTTACAGGCCGTTACAGCCGTTAGTAACGGTTATAACGGTAAACTAAAACATCGGGCATTATTCGTGACCCATAATGAACATACCTACAAATTTTCAGAAAGATCGGTCAAGTACTTTCTGAGATATTCCATAAAGAAGAAAAAGCGTTACAGCCGTCACTAACGGCTGTAACGGTAAACTAAAACGTCGGGCATCATCCTTGACCCATAATGAACATACCTACAAATTTTCAGAAAGATCGACCCAGTAGTTTTGTCTGGAGTGAGTGGAACACATTTTGACCACGGACACACACAGACACACAGACAGACAGACACACAGACAGCATTTCTTCGTTCCCATTCTAAAGTACTGAGTACAAAAAAGAAAAAAAGAATGGGGGGGGGGGTAAATGTTTTTTTTTTTTTTTTCGTGTGACGTTTAGTTCCCTTATGACGTATGCACTGGAATATGTAATCAATCCAAAACTTCTTGACGATCCTGAGCGAAAGCACAAGAAGCTTTATGCAGTTTTAAAAAATTGTTTATAAAATATTCCATGCATTTTGATGCGCAGAACTGTATCACAGATCTAGAACGTGCGACTACACCAATACATTTTGATTGGCTGTGATATGCTATGATCCTTGACCCTTCGATTTTGGAGACTTTTAGTAAATGAGGTGCTGAATGGAAAGAGACTGAATTGTGAATCTTCTGCTGGACACAAAGCCGTTATACTAGCTACTCCTGTTGACCTTTCCTCTGTCTGGGTCTGTGATTCAATGAGAGAACAGAACCAGTCGCTGGTACACACACTCAGACAGCGCTCTACATCCACTAAATGAAAAAAAAAAAGAAAAGAAAAAAAGACAACAACAGCTACAACACAAACAGCAACCAAAACAGAAGTCTGGTTCCTCTTCCTAACACTCAGAAAACGAACTCTTTCAAACAAATGTCAAGCTGGCGAGTTATACAGTGCATTTCCTCTCTCTCTCTCTCTCTCTCTCTCTCCTCTCTCTCTCTCTCTCTCTCTCTCTCTCTCTCTCTCTCTCTCTCTCTCTCATTTTGCATTGTATTATAATGCATTGCATTGTATGGTACTGTACTTTGTTTTTCGCAGTGATCTTCCCTTTGCTCTTTATGTCATGATGTGACAACACTTCAGTGTCAACTATATGCACGTTCGTTCTCTGCCCAAGTCCAGCTACCCTGACCGTCATTCAAAGTCCGTGGTCCAGGCACACAAGACAGACAGCGTCGAATAGAGTATATCAAAGTATGTTCTATAGCTACGGGGAGGGAAAGAAAAGGACGAAAAAAAAGACGAAATACAGAGGAGAAGAATTTCCAAAGGAAACAAACATTTCTACTAATCATTTTCTTTCTTCCATTTCTTTGGCCAATGATGGAAGGCATGGTGTGTGCGAAAGCTGTTCCATGGACTGCAATCCTTTGACGTCCTTCTTCAAAATCCCCCCCCCCCCCCGCTCCCACTCCCTTCCCCATCCAATCCCTTTACATTCACACACACACCACACACACACACACACACACACACAACACACACACACACACACACACACACACACACATTTATACTCTCTCTCACACACACACACACACACACACACACACACACACACACACACACACACACACCACACACACTGTGTCATCCTTTCATCCCAGCCCTTACCTGATCCCTAACTCCCATCCCCGCCCCCCCCCCCCCTCCGAAATCCCCACCCAACCCCCCAATTATCGATCGTATTAATCTGATAGTCGGATGCAGCCCTGATACGGCCACCGTGATGGGCTGGGCTGTAAACATTGTGACTGTACACGCACAGACAGTCGAAAAGGTCTCACAACGTCGACTAAATTTAAGGCTCACATTCTGTTTACCCCGATTTGACCATCGAATCACGCAGAAAATGACTGCACAGAGAGTACCAGCAGGCAGCTCTTCAGTCGGCTCTACCCAGGTAGGCAGGCGGCTGTGCAATGGAGAGCGTGGATTGCGTAGCGCTAAGTGCATGGTCTCAAACCCTGTACTTATGTACTCTTAATGACAGTTATGATGATGATGACGACGACGACGACGATGACGACGACGACGTGGTCGTCGATGATGATGATGACGATGATGATGACAGTAGTCGTCATCGTCGTCGTCGTCGTAGTAGTAGTAGTTGTTGTTGTAATAAGATGATGATGGTTATGGTGGTGGTGGTGGTGGTGGTGGTGGTGGTGGTGGTGGTGGTGATGATGATGATGATGATGATGATGATGATAACTTCTGCACGAATCAGCTGCCCTAAGAACATTCACGTCTCCCGGTCCAAGACTGATGCCCGGAAAAGTCCGTCCTGATGAGCCGAGTAGCGACAGCCCTTTCCAGCTCTCATCACTCAACGATAATGCTGACGTCGCTCATCACTTGAGGACGGGAGGTCGACCTGGTAAGCTCCTTTCCGCCGGTACAAGGACTGGCAAGATCTCCGTCGATCGTTGGTCGATCAATCGATCCCACTGATGCGATCGGCTAGTCATCGAAAGGTCAGGTGGACCGCGACAGCAGCGTTGGTGTTTTCCGAAGGAAACGTTGTGCGTGCACGTGTATGCCTGTCTGTAACAATGATGCAGGTGCTCGTAATGATGATGATAATCTGACAGGGAATCAGACTTTAGCGCTGGGGGAAAAAAATGTCGCACTTTTCCATGTCCCAGGGGTTGTTACTTGGATCCGAGCAAAGAGTTGAGGACAATACTGTTTTTCACGCTGGTTGGTTTTTGTTGTTGTTGTTGTTTTTCTTGTTTTGTTTTGTTTTCTCAACCCATACCAGTCTACTTGCTTTGCTGTGTCAACAGAGCGCTTAAAACTTGTAGTCAGTGCAGTCAGGAAAATCAAAACGTATCCTAATGCACCCAAGGGCAGACAAATCGGTGGTGCAAAGTTAGAAAGAAAACATTTGTCAGGAAGGTTACGTTCCCCCAGACTCACATCAAAACATTGTTTCAATGCTGTCAGTGTACAATCCAGTGTGTCTGCTCTACAACATTGCCTTCAAAGTATTCAGGCTCCCACTTTACATCATCTTCCATGATCTCTACTAAGAAAGTTATCTGTTGCCCCGCAGCTGTCAGTCTGTTTGTTTGTCTGTCCGTCAACAAGATCACTCTAAAACCGACCGACCGATTTGAACGAAACCTGATGGTAAGATGCAGGGTGACCCAAGGTAGAACCCAGCACATTCTGATACGGATTCAAATCAAACAACGAATCCAGAGTTTTCAAAACTTTCTTCAACATTCCGAAAAAGGGAAACCAAAATCAAATCAAGGACAGACAAATTGGTGGTGGAAAGTCGAACAGAAAACGGGTCTGTCGCGAAGACTACGTTTCCACAGATTCACATCAACACATTGTTTTGATGCTGTCAGTGGACCGTCTAGTGTGTTTGCTCTCTGTCTTTCTATCTTTTCATGATTTTCTCAAGAAATGATACATGCATCTCAAATGATGAGAGAAGGCTATCAGGTCAAAGTCCTCACTGCAGAAATTGGAGCAAGGGGTTTGTATGAACGTCTGCATACAGCCTCATGAAACAGCTCTCAGTTGTAGGGAGGGGGGAAAAACAGAGCCCTGAAAGCAATGGCTGAAGCGGCAGAGAGGTGTTCAAGCTGGATCTGGTCAAGGAGGAACAAAAGTGAACTTCATAAGGCTTAACTTTCCAACAAATATCAGGTGTCCCAGTGGCTCAGTGGTTAGAGTGCGAGTCATTAAGTGGAAATGAGCATGTCCAGAGGGTCATGGGTTCAAATCCCAGCCATGGCTCGTCCCAAGATGGGAAAAAAAAGGGGCAGCAGAGGGACATCCGGAGTCATGAACCGGGTGTGGCCCAACCCCTTTAGAGTGTCAGGAGATAAGGGCCGAAACACTTGCTTGAAGGGGGCTTCTCTTCTGAGGACTCTCTGCTGCCACGCTCTCCACGAGTTTCTTTCTACTATGATGGTTTTCATCCACGCCTACCTTGCACCGAACTGGATGAAGGTAAGTGATTGCTCGTTCATTTTTCCTTGTCCTGAGTGTTTTGTATCTTGCCTGAAGAAGACCTAAGAGGTCGAAAAGTGTCGTGTTTTGTCTTGTGATTCGTTTGTCTATGTTTTTTTGGGGGGTGGTTTGCGTGTGTGTGTGTGTGTTTTGTGTTGTTGTTTTTTTTTGGCGGTGCGCTATCACATTTAAAATTTGTTTAGATTTTCGCCTGCAGTCGCCTCACTTTGCAACTAGATCTATGAACTTGAAAGATTCGGTGCAGTCCGAATTTCAACCCGGATCCACTCGACAAAGGACAGCCCGACCTTGTAGTGCTATTGGCGGATGACTGTATCCGTCCGAGTGTCCCCTCTGGTTGCACGGAGAGGTTACTGGCGTGCATCGCTTTGCACGCTATTAGGTCGACCTGTTCGCAGGAAGTTCATAACTTCACACGATCATAATGATTATAAAGGTACTTGGTTCGTCGGGGGAAAAACATGGAAGTAATAAAATCTACCAATTTATCATCATATACACACACGCGCGCGCACGCGCGCCCTTGTGCGCTATGTAGCCACGGTGATTATATGGATTCACTGACTTTACAAACCTGAGTTACAAAGAGATGCTTCGAATTTTCGAACGAAACCAACGGCAATGCTTCTCTTGTATACTGATGGCGCAAAATGGCAGGCGCCTGTGATTCTATGTACCCGGCCACTGTTTTTCGCAACGGGGCGTACAGTGCCACACCAGAACTCAACAAATATCTTCCAACATGTCTTTCAACTCTGTACGTGACGCGTAACTGCCAACCGTTCCCAATGTTTCAAGAATGTCCATATCTTAAAACCCATTCCCGAAATCTTGAATCAAGTAAGGAAAGCACTGGTGAAATCAAGTACGGAAAGCACTGGTGAAATCAAGTACGGAAAGCACTGGTGAAATCAAGTACGGAAAGCACTGGTGAAATCAAGTAAGGAAAGCACTGGTGAAATCAGTAAGGAAAGCACTGGTGAAATCAAGTACGGAAAGCACTGGTGAAATCAAGTAAGGAAAGCACTGGTGAAATCAAGTACGGAAAGCACTGGTGAAATCAAGTACGGAAAGCACTGGTGAAATCAAGTACGGAAAGCACTGGTGAAATCAAGTAAGGAAAGCACTGGTGAAATCAAGTAAGGAAAGCACTGGTGAAATCAAGTACGGAAAGCACTGGTGAAATCAAGTAAGGAAAGCACTGGTGAAATCAAGTACGGAAAGCACTGGTGAAATCAAGTACGGAAAGCACTGGTGAAATCAAGTACGGAAAGCACTGGTGAAATCAAGTAAGGAAAGCACTGGTGAAATCAAGTAAGGAAAGCACTGGTGAAATCAAGTACGGAAAGCACTGGTGAAATCAAGTACGGAAAGCACTGGTGAAATCAAGTACGGAAAGCACTGGTGAAATCAAGTACGGAAAGCACTGGTGAAATCAAGTACGGAAAGCACTGGTGAAATCAAGTACGGAAAGCACTGGTGAAATCAAGTACGGAAAGCACTGTGAAATCAAGTACGGAAAGCACTGGTGAAATCAAGTAAGGAAAGCACTGGTGAAATCAAGTACGGAAAGCACTGGTGAAATCAAGTACGGAAAGCACTGGTGAAATCAAGTACGGAAAGCACTGGTGAAATCAAGTACGGAAAGCACTGGTGAAATCAAGTACGGAAAGCACTGGTGAAATCAAGTACGGAAAGCACTGGTGAAATCAAGTAAGGAAAGCACTGGTGAAATCAAGTACGGAAAGCACTGGTGAAATCAAGTACGGAAAGCACTGGTGAAATCAAGTACGGAAAGCACTGGTGAAATCAAGTAAGGAAAGCACTGGTGAAATCAAGTACGGAAAGCACTGGTGAAATCAAGTACGGAAAGCACTGGTGAAATCAAGTACGGAAAGCACTGGTGAAATCAAGTACGGAAAGCACTGGTGAAATCAAGTACGGAAAGCACTGGTGAAATCAAGTACGGAAAGCACTGGTGAAATCAAGTACGGAAAGCACTGGTGAAATCAAGTACGGAAAGCACTGGTGAAATCAAGTACGGAAAGCACTGGTGAAATCAAGTAAGGAAAGCACTGGTGAAATCAAGTACGGAAAGCACTGGTGAAATCAAGTACGGAAAGCACTGGTGAAATCAAGTACGGAAAGCACTGGTGAAATCAAGTACGGAAAGCACTGGTGAAATCAAGTAAGGAAAGCACTGGTGAAATCAAGTACGGAAAGCACTGGTGAAATCAAGTACGGAAAGCACTGGTGAAATCAAGTACGGAAAGCACTGGTGAAATCAAGTACGGAAAGCACTGGTGAAATCAAGTACGGAAAGCACTGGTGAAATCAAGTAAGGAAAGCACTGGTGAAATCAAGTAAGGAAAGCACTGGTGAAATCAAGTACGGAAAGCACTGGTGAAATCAAGTACGGAAAGCACTGGTGAAATCAAGTACGGAAAGCACTGGTGAAATCAAGTACGGAAAGCACTGGTGAAATCAAGTAAGGAAAGCACTGGTGAAATCAAGTACGGAAAGCACTGGTGAAATCAAGTACGGAAAGCACTGGTGAAATCAAGTACGGAAAGCACTGGTGAAATCAAGTACGGAAAGCACTGGTGAAATCAAGTACGGAAAGCACTGGTGAAATCAAGTACGGAAAGCACTGGTGAAATCAAGTACGGAAAGCACTGGTGAAATCAAGTACGGAAAGCACTGGTGAAATCAAGTACGGAAAGCACTGGTGAAATCAAGTACGGAAAGCACTGGTGAAATCAAGTAAGGAAAGCACTGGTGAAATCAAGTAAGGAAAGCACTGGTGAAATCAAGTACGGAAAGCACTGGTGAAATCAAGTACGGAAAGCACTGGTGAAATCAAGTAAGGAAAGCACTGGTGAAATCAAGTAAGGAAAGCACTGGTGAAATCAAGTACGGAAAGCATGGTGAAATCAAGTACGGAAAGCACTGGTGAAATCAAGTACGGAAAGCACTGGTGAAATCAAGTACGGAAAGCACTGGTGAAATCAAGTACGGAAAGCACTGGTGAAATCAAGTACGGAAAGCACTGGTGAAATCAAGTAAGGAAAGCACTGGTGAAATCAAGTACGGAAAGCACTGGTGAAATCAAGTACGGAAAGCACTGGTGAAATCAAGTACGGAAAGCACTGGTGAAATCAAGTACGGAAAGCACTGGTGAAATCAAGTAAGGAAAGCACTGGTGAAATCAAGTAAGGAAAGCACTGGTGAAATCAAGTACGGAAAGCACTGGTGAAATCAAGTACGGAAAGCACTGGTGAAATCAAGTACGGAAAGCACTGGTGAAATCAAGTACGGAAAGCACTGGTGAAATCAAGTACGGAAAGCACTGGTGAAATCAAGTACGGAAAGCACTGGTGAAATCAAGTAAGGAAAGCACTGGTGAAATCAAGTACGGAAAGCACTGGTGAAATCAAGTACGGAAAGCACTGGTGAAATCAAGTACGGAAAGCACTGGTGAAATCAAGTACGGAAAGCACTGGTGAAATCAAGTAAGGAAAGCACTGGTGAAATCAAGTACGGAAAGCACTGGTGAAATCAAGTACGGAAAGCACTGGTGAAATCAAGTACGGAAAGCACTGGTGAAATCAAGTACGGAAAGCACTGGTGAAATCAAGTACGGAAAGCACTGGTGAAATCAAGTAAGGAAAGCACTGGTGAAATCAAGTACGGAAAGCACTGGTGAAATCAAGTACGGAAAGCACTGGTGAAATCAAGTACGGAAAGCACTGGTGAAATCAAGTACGGAAAGCACTGGTGAAATCAAGTAAGGAAAGCACTGGTGAAATCAAGTACGGAAAGCACTGGTGAAATCAAGTACGGAAAGCACTGTGAAATCAAGTACGGAAAGCACTGGTGAAATCAAGTACGGAAAGCACTGGTGAAATCAAGTACGGAAAGCACTGGTGAAATCAAGTAAGGAAAGCACTGGTGAAATCAAGTAAGGAAAGCACTGGTGAAATCAAGTAAGGAAAGCACTGGTGAAATCAAGTACGGAAAGCACTGGTGAAATCAAGTAAGGAAAGCACTGGTGAAATCAAGTACGGAAAGCACTGGTGAAATCAAGTACGGAAAGCACTGGTGAAATCAAGTACGGAAAGCACTGGTGAAATCAAGTACGGAAAGCACTGGTGAAATCAAGTACGGAAAGCACTGGTGAAATCAAGTACGGAAAGCACTGGTGAAATCAAGTACGGAAAGCACTGGTGAAATCAAGTACGGAAAGCACTGGTGAAATCAAGTACGGAAAGCACTGGTGAAATCAAGTACGGAAAGCACTGGTGAAATCAAGTACGGAAAGCACTGGTGAAATCAAGTAAGGAAAGCACTGGTGAAATCAAGTACGGAAAGCACTGGTGAAATCAAGTACGGAAAGCACTGGTGAAATCAAGTACGGAAAGCACTGGTGAAATCAAGTACGGAAAGCACTGGTGAAATCAAGTACGGAAAGCACTGGTGAAATCAAGTACGGAAAGCACTGGTGAAATCAAGTACGGAAAGCACTGGTGAAATCAAGTACGGAAAGCACTGGTGAAATCAAGTACGGAAAGCACTGGTGAAATCAAGTACGGAAAGCACTGGTGAAATCAAGTACGGAAAGCACTGGTGAAATCAAGTACGGAAAGCACTGGTGAAATCAAGTACGGAAAGCACTGGTGAAATCAAGTACGGAAAGCACTGGTGAAATCAAGTACGGAAAGCACTGGTGAAATCAAGTACGGAAAGCACTGGTGAAATCAAGTACGGAAAGCACTGGTGAAATCAAGTACGGAAAGCACTGGTGAAATCAAGTAAGGAAAGCACTGGTGAAATCAAGTACGGAAAGCACTGGTGAAATCAAGTACGGAAAGCACTGGTGAAATCAAGTACGGAAAGCACTGGTGAAATCAAGTAAGGAAAGCACTGGTGAAATCAAGTACGGAAAGCACTGGTGAAATCAAGTACGGAAAGCACTGGTGAAATCAAGTAAGGAAAGCACTGGTGAAATCAAGTAAGGAAAGCACTGGTGAAATCAAGTAAGGAAAGCACTGGTGAAATCAAGTAGGAAAGCACTGGTGAAATCAAGTACGGAAAGCACTGGTGAAATCAAGTACGGAAAGCACTGGTGAAATCAAGTAAGGAAAGCACTGGTGAAATCAAGTACGGGAAAGCACTGGTGAAATCAAGTAAGGAAAGCACTGGTGAAATCAAGTAAGGAAAGCACTGGTGAAATCAAGTACGGAAAGCACTGGTGAATCAAGTACGGAAAGCACTGGTGAAATCAAGTACGGAAAGCACTGGTGAAATCAAGTACGGAAAGCACTGGTGAAATCAAGTACGGAAAGCACTGGTGAAATCAAGTACGGAAAGCACTGGTGAAATCAAGTACGGAAAGCACTGGTGAAATCAAGTACGGAAAGCACTGGTGAAATCAAGTACGGAAAGCACTGGTGAAATCAAGTACGGAAAGCACTGGTGAAATCAAGTACGGAAAGCACTGGTGAAATCAAGTACGGAAAGCACTGGTGAAATCAAGTAAGGAAAGCACTGGTGAAATCAAGTACGGAAAGCACTGGTGAAATCAAGTACGGAAAGCACTGGTGAAATCAAGTACGGAAAGCACTGGTGAAATCAAGTACGGAAAGCACTGGTGAAATCAAGTACGGAAAGCACTGGTGAAATCAAGTACGGAAAGCACTGGTGAAATCAAGTACGGAAAGCACTGGTGAAATCAAGTACGGAAAGCACTGGTGAAATCAAGTACGGAAAGCACTGGTGAAATCAAGTACGGAAAGCACTGGTGAAATCAAGTACGGAAAGCACTGGTGAAATCAAGTACGGAAAGCACTGGTGAAATCAAGTACGGAAAGCACTGGTGAAATCAAGTACGGAAAGCACTGGTGAAATCAAGTACGGAAAGCACTGGTGAAATCAAGTACGGAAAGCACTGGTGAAATCAGTACGGAAAGCACTGGTGAAATCAAGTACGGAAAGCACTGGGTGAAATCAAGTAAGGAAAGCACTGGTGAAATCAAGTACGGAAAGCACTGGTGAAATCAAGTACGGAAAGCACTGGTGAAATCAGTACGGAAAGCACTGGTGAAATCAAGTAAGGAAAGCACTGGTGAAATCAAGTACGGAAAGCACTGGTGAAATCAAGTACGGAAAGCACTGGTGAAATCAAGTAAGGAAAGCACTGGTGTTTCCGATTTGTTTGTTGGTTTGTTTGCTTGTTCGTTTGTTTGTTTGCTTGGGGTTTTTAAGGGAAAGGGGGGGAGGAGGTGGGTGGGTCTGTGTTCATTTTTCGAAAGAATAACCAAATTTTGCCATACAGACCCCAAATGATGTTCTGGTAGTGTTACCAGCTGCTTGCAAAGTAAGGTCTATTTGTCTTTGAGAGCCCTTCAGTGGTCACCTTGCGCGCGCCGGCTTAACGGCTGACTCCAGCCCTAAGCTGACCTAAAGTTTCCATACCTAACCTAACCCTATTAAGAAAACCGTGACATACAGGAAAAAGAACCACCTGTGCTGTGCATGGTACTGGTAAGAATGGCGTGATTTAATCATGAGATCTGCGCACCTTCAGCATTTTTTTTTTCTCCTGCTGTCAAGATTCAAGAATTTTTATTGGCTGATGAATCGACATAGAAATTTGCTACAGTTTTGCACTATCCAACTTATAAATATCGACAGCATGCATGTGAAGAGAGACAACATTCAATACAAACTCTTCATATGAGATAGGGGTGCAAAGGGGTTAAAAAACGAAAATCAAAAACCTATGAATGAATCTATAAAGAAAGACACATACCTGCGCACGCGCGCACCCGACCTCTCTATGTCTCTGTCTGTCTGTCTGCCCCTCCCCCCCCCCCCCCCTCTCTCTCTCTCTCTCACACACACACATACACACACACACACACACACACACACACACACACACACACACACACACACACACACCTCCATCTCTCTCACATACCCTCTCTCTCTCTCTCTCCTCTTTCTCTCTCTCTCTCTCTCTCTCTCTCTCTCTCTCTCGTCTATTATAGTTATGTCGAATGACTGCCGTGCAAATTGCAGAGCAACGTGACTGAGAGAGTCTGAGACACACAAGGTGGGGGAGGGGGGGAGGGCGGGGGGCAGGGCAGGGAGGTAGTAGGGAGGGGACGGAGTCTACGGATTGATTATCTTAATGGCCAAGGGGTAGAAGTAGTCCATCAGGATGTTTGCCTTCCTCTTGAGGTATCAATATTGTTCGCCTCAAGGAAGGAGTGGAACACATGACTGGCTAAGGAAGGGGGGGGGGGGGGGGCGGGGGGGGGGAAGAGGGGTGTTACCGGATCATGCTCTGCGCCTTGTGCGCATACTGTGGATGATTTCTAAACATAGCAGTCTTTTGCCTGCTTTTTTGTGGGCGGTTTTTACCACAGGGTTTTGTGAACCAGGCAGGGATTTTTTTAAAAAAAGAAAAAGAAAAAAAAAGTGAGGTTACATTTTTGGACCGGGAGAGTTGGTTCAAAACTGTGGTACTAATATATCACTCCTTCAACTGATCACGAAAAAGGTACCTCCGCTGCGTTTTCTTGCAAGCTCATGAGATGCTGACGGCCATTCTGAGTGTGTTGCACATGCAGAAATTTGAAACATTTGATCTGTACAATTTCTGGACCTTTGATACACGACAGTAAGCGAGTAGATTTTTTCGTCCGTAAATCAATCATGATTTCTTTGGTTTTTCAAACACTGAGTTAAAGATTATATACAGAACACCAGTCAGTCATTCTCCAACTTCTTCCATGTATCTGTTTCATTAAAATGAGATATGAGTCCCTCCACGGAAGTTATCAGAAAAAGTAATCAAATCAAAAACGGGTTTAAAAAGTGCGGTTAAGAACAAAAAATACTGTGACATGGTG
>JAFLJL010019170.1:0-7500 GCA_018398815.1 Conus ventricosus
TCGTACGGAACTTTGCTGCTTAACCCTAACAGCCACTCGCATGATGGGCGAGGGAGGTTTGCTGAATACATTAATATCACCAGCTCAACACAGACCTGAGCATAACCCAGTAAAACAAACCAAATGAGGAATGTCCGCTTAAAGGTCTCCTCACACGAAGCAGGTAAGAGATTACATTAACAGGCAAAACAAACGAATAGCAATTTATATCTTCATCCTTCCCCCCACTCACGTTCAACATTTTCCTTTCTTAGGAACTGAACTAATACAGCAACTATTGCAAATAATAATAATTCAATGGCACAATTATCCCCACATTTTATAGCAACATTTCAAAATAACACAATTCTCCAACCACGCTTCCAAACAACTAATCATGCGTACGCACGCTCGCAAACATAAAACTCGTTCCCCTTGCATGCACAAACAGACGGTGGCCGAAGAATAAGAGACCGGTGATTGTGACAGGGGCGGACGAGCGAGACCAAGCAAGTTCCAACCCTAATCATCAGGTTCTCCCCCATCCCCCCCGACTACCACATCACCAGATGCATTGAAAGGAGAAAAGAATTTTGGATATAATTTAGAATGCCAGGTTAAAGATTGAATTAACCAGAGAAAAGTAGTCTCAAACAATATTTCTTTTATAATTTTGAAAACAAAAGGAAATTGCGCAAAAGAGAAGAATTAGCCGGCTAACGACAAAAAAAAAAAAAAAAAACCAAACAAACCGTGAAACTGATGCTTACCAGCTACCCGTGGGTGACCCAAAAGTGGCGGGTCAAGCGACTCTCTGCCCTCTGTCCAGTCGAGAGGACCAGCAGAGCAGATGCGGAAAAGAGATGACGTCCCTCCCCTACAGGCCGACTGCAGGAATGAAGGTACCGACCGTACCTTCAACGATGTGGTAGAGAACCAGAACCGGAGCGGCGCTCCCAGGGACATCTTCCGCTCGAGTGAAGAGAAACCTGCCTAACCGATGGCACCCAAACATGCCACCCTACGTCACAGAGTGAGAATACCTCAAGCCTAAGAGGAATGCTGCACGTGCGGCAGGTAAAAAGACAGGTGAGAGGCCGATAGAGACAGCCAGTACAAGAGAAAAGTGCCAGCCACCCGTGAACCTGCAGGATGAATTGCACGGGCAGTGAAATTAGAGAGAGAGAGAGAGAGAAAGTAAACCTAACCTGAGCTGAACTACATTAAGGTGCAACTACACCACAAGCCACATTAAGGGACGGATACACGACAACAACAATGACAATAAATAAATGAATAATTCTACTACCCTAGATGGGCCAATCGTCATAGGCCTCGTGACAAACTCGTGACAAACTGTTATAGAGGAAACTAGGGGAAAGCACTCGCCAGCCTCGAGGAAAACGGAGACAGTGCTCTCATCTTCAGGAAAACCAGGGGAGAGCAGTTGTGATATCAAGGGGAAGAGTTGTGATTCTTAGGATGATCACCGTTTCCCCTCTGTTCGCTATTTCCTTTCGGGGAGGATTGTAGCTGTTTTTAGGAGGAATCTTTCATTTACACTCTGCTATACTCCCATACATGAATTAAGACATTCACCTAATCAATTAGACAGTCACAGATTTTTAAAAAATCGTGTGTGTGTGTGTGTGAAAGAGAGGGGAAGAAAAGAGAGAGAGAGAGAGAGAGGAGAGAGAGAGAGAGCGGGGGGATGGGGGGATGGGGGAGGGGGAGGAGAAGACAGAGGAAGACTGAGGATTGTGTGTTTATCCTCTTTGCCTGTGGGATTAATTATAACTTTTCTTCAAGATTCAAGACTTGGCAATGCTTAGTTCTCCAAACTGTCCTTGTTATTCTACTATGTTCCCTGAAAGAGAGAAAGAGAAAGAGAGACTGCGAAGCAGACGGCGACAAGAGGGTGAGAGAGAGAGAGAGAAGAGAGAGGAGAAGAGAGAGAGAGGAGAAAATTTTTGGGGGGGGGGGGGTGCGGTGGTGTGTGGTGTGGGTGGGTGTGGGGTGTGTGGTGGAACCCAGAGGGGGAAAGAGAAAGAAAAGGGGAAGAGACGACAGAGGAGAGAGAGAGGAAGTAACCTAACCCTTTCCCCTGACGCACAGGGAGTGACGGGTGACGTTCTTCGTGTGCCTTCGTCTGGTGTGCGTCCCGGTGCTGAGCGAGGGAGGGGGTGAGGTGTGGGATGGGGAACGTACTAGTCCCCCCGGGGAACACGAGTCCTCGAGGGCCCGGGGGGGTGTCCCCAATGCGTCCTGAAAGTGGCGGGCAGAGGGTGAGGGAACTGGTCGTCTCCTAGTTCAGTTGTGTGTAAAGGGGGAAAAGGAGAGAGAAGGAGAGAGAGAGGGGGGGGAGAGAGGCAATGTTCTTTTTTCTTGCCTCTCCTCCCCTCTGTCTTTTTTTTCTTGGTGTGTGGGGTGGTGGTGTGTGTGTGTGTGTGTGTGTGGGGTTTGGTGGGTGGGGTGGGTGTGTGAGTGGGATGATAGAGAGTGAGTGAGTGATGAGTGAAGAGAGAGAGAGAGAGAGAAGAGAGAGAGAGAGAAGAGAGAGAAGGGAGGGAGGAAGAAGAAAAGAAAAGGTTTAGGTACGGGGTGGGGTGGGAGAGGGGGAAGGAAGGGGGCGGGGTGGGGGGGGGGGGTTTAGGAGTGTTGTTGTTTAATTGGAAAAAGGGCAAAGTCACGTTTTTTTTGTTTTTGGTTTGTTTTTTGGGGTTTGGTTCGGTGGATTTAAGAAATTCTTTTTTTTTAATTCTTTATTCAAAAAAAATTGCATTTTTTTAACGAAACAGAACTAGACAGATCATGTTAATTCTAACAACAACACACAAAAAACTTAAAAAGAAAACGCTACAAAAAAAAAACAACGACAGTGCATGAAACATAACAAACAACCAAACAACTAAAGCACACAAGCTGAATTAATAATGATAATAATAATAAAATAAGAAAAAGAAAAAAAAGAAGAAGAAAAGAATTAACCTAATTGGTTTTAAAAAAAAGGGTCGCAAAGTCGAAAAATTACAAACAACCAAAAACCAAAAACCACAACAACACAACACCCCACACACATTGAAACAACGAGCAAAAAAAGAAAAAGATCACTGGAAGGTGGCGGAAGAAAAAAGTGGGAAGAACACCCGGGAAAGCAGTCCCGTGCCTCTTGGAAGCCGCGCATGCCGATGAATGATTTTCATGACACACAGAGACGACGTACCTAGAAGGGTTTAAGCTGTGGGGGGTTCGCTTTCATTGGTAGATTTTGGATTCCAAACAAACCCCAAATTAAACAACAAAAAAAACCCAAATTTTATTTAAATTTAAAAAAATTTTCAGTTTTATAATTTTAGTTTTGTGTCCCCGGGAGAGAGAGAGGGGAGGGAGGAGAGGGAGAGGAGAGGAGAAGGAGGAGAGAGAGAGACCTGTTGGTTTTTACTATTTCAGTTAATTTTGCCCCCCCCCCCCCCCCCCAACCCCCCCAGTTTCCTCTCCCTTAACCACAGCAACCCCCACCCCACCCACCCTTCACGGCCCTCACCCACATCCCCTAAAACCCCCTGCCTCCCCCTGATATTCGAGTGACTATTCATCCTTGATTGGTTTGTCAATCCGGATTTACTTCGTCATTGTTGGTGGGTTGTGGGTTCCGTTTACTAGTTCGAGGATTAATGCACGAGGAGCACTACCACCCTGTTCCGTTGCACACATCATTTAACGGTCACCCTTCTTTGTCTTCAGCTGGATTTTGTCTCTTTTCTATTGCATGTCTTTTTTTTTTCCTTGTCTTTTTGGTTTAAATAAGGACATTTTTCCCTTTAAAATTGAGATAACAACTCAGTCCTGTTGTCGGTGGGTTGTGTGGTGTGGCTTCCAGTGAGTGCAACTTGCCGTTGGGTGGACGGGCGGGGCTCTTTGACCCGGAAGCTATGCTGGCGGAGATCGTTCTCCTGGGTATGGCCACCCAGCCAGACAGGTCAAAGGGTAGACCAGAAAAAAGGCACTAAACTGGCCCCGGTTGGGGGTTTGAATTGGGCTAACAACACGGTCCTAAAAACAAACGTTGTACGAAACCGCAATGACATTTTCTGGAAAGCATGGTTGGGGAAGATTCTCTCTAGGCAGCCCCCAAAGCGCGAGCGGTAAAAAGCCTTCGGGAAGCCAGTGCGCCGACAACTTTTTTGACGACCAAAGCCAAGACCGGATAGGACCGGAACATCAGAAACCCTATACGAGAATGGAAAAACAGCACCAAGGAGATGAATGCACAGGTACAACCTAAATCTGTGCGAGACCCATTTTTGGACAGGAACGGGAAGCAAGGCTGACAAGTGGAGACACCAAACTACCTGGACAAAGAAGAAACCAGCACACACGCACGGGTGGGCGCTGCTGAGACACCGAGGCGAGGGAGCCACTGCTGCCTGGGAACAGGTCACCAAGGATCCCACTGCAGATTGAATTCAAAGGGCAGGAAAACCACCATCTTACAGTGCAAACCCCCCCACAAACGAGAGGACCAAGGAAAAGGAGGAATTTTTACAATCAACCCAAACAGTCGTGATAGAGTGCCGAAGAGAGACCTTAAGACCTAGGGGAGATCTCAATACCAAAGTGGGACGGACAACGGGGGCCCAGAGAGCAATTATGGCCATACAGGAACAGGAATACAAATTGAAAGGAAACTGTTGGGGGAATTTGTGCTTTCACGACATGGTCATCGGAAGGACTGTTTTTCCCACACAAAACATTTCACAAGTACTGGGAATTCACCCTGATGGGAAAGACCAGACCAAATCGACCACATTACCATCGGCAAAATGCGAAAGAAGTTTACTTTTGACGTGAGATAAAAAGAGGAGCAGACGCAGCATCAAAACACAACCTTGTGATAGCTGTGCAAGACCAAATTGAAAGCCTACAAAGACCAAAGCGGGCCCGAAATAAACATAATTTACAATGTACACAGTCTGAAGGAGAGAGCAACAACAGAGGGGTTCAAACTGGAACTGAGAAACAGATTCAGCGCACTGACCAACTTGCTGAAGAAACAATCGAAGACCACTGGTGTGACCTGAGGGAGGTCTGGCAGACGACATGGTACACAAGTGCTTGGGAAAAAAGCGAAGAAAACACAAAGAATGGGTGACAGCTGGAACATGGGACCTCATCACAGAGCGGAAGCACCTAAAAGACCAGATCAACCAGACCCAAGACCAAGACCAAGACCACAAGCAAGAGTTAACAGGCACCCCACTGGGACGTCAACCGCCAAGTTAAAAAAAAGTTTCTAGACAAGACAAGAAGCATTCACCCATGAGCTCACAGAAGAGAGAAAGAGCGGCAGGACGAGAGAAACATGAAAAGGCTGTATGAGATTACCCGAACACTTTCTGGAAAGACCAGCAACCCCAGTCGCCAGTCAAAGACAAGGAGGGAAACACCATGCGGAGGAGAAGCTGAGCAGAGAGCAAGGTGGGCAGACACTTTAAAGAGACACTGAATAGACCTGCAACCCCCTGTCCCCCCAGACATTCCACCACCAACCCCGTTTGGACATTTAACACAAGGGCCCACAACCAAGACGGAAGTTACCAAAGCCATCAAGTCACTGAAGTCAGGTAAAGCAACGGGTCCAGACGGAATTCCACCTGAAGCACTGGAAAGCAGGGCATAAGACGTCAACAGAGATGCTGATCACTCCTAAGCAAGATCTGGGGGGCAGGAACGAGTGCCAGAAGACTGGAAAAGAGGGCCCCCTGGTGAAGCTGCCGAAGAAAGGGAAACCCGTCATCCGTAAAAACTGGAGAGGGATTATGTTGCTGTCCATCCCCAGGAAGGTGCTGACCAAAATCATGCTAGAGAGACTAAAGACCGCCCTGAACAAGACCCTCCGCCAAAAACAAGCTGGATTTCGCCAAGCAGATCATGCACAGACCAAATTGCCACCATGAGAATTATCATTTGAGCAGTCTCTGGAGTGGCAGACCCCCTTGTACGCAGTATTTGTAGATTTCCAGAAGGCATTTGGACAGCATCGACAGAGATACCATCTGGAAACTCATGCACCACTATGGCTTTCCCACCCAAGTTTGTTGCCATCATCCAGCAACTCTACGAGGATGCCACATGCCAGGGCGTCCACGATGGGAAGCTAACGAAGCCCTTCATGTACAAACCGGCGTCCGTCGAGGGGTGTCTACTATCGCCAACAATTTTCCCGTGGTCGTTGGACTGGATAATGCGGGAGTCTACAGACGGCAAGAGGACAGAAATCCAGTGGACTTTCACCAAGCAACTGGAAGACCTGGGACTTCGCCGACAACATCAGCCTTCTGTCCCACAAACAGCAAGACGCACAAGAGAAACTGTGCCGGGTAGCAGAAGAAGCAGGAAAAACAGGCCTCCAAATCAACATAAAGAAACAGAAAACCATGAGAGTCAACAAACAGCAACGAGACCCACTACGACTACAACAGGAAGGGCATCATTTAGTTGGACAAATGTCTACCTCGGGGAGTGTGGTCAGAAAAGATGGAGGTACAGATGAGGATATCAAGAGTCGCATCAATAAAGCCAGGCACCACCTTTACTACGCTACGGCCTATCTGGAATTTCCTCTGCCCTCTCACTCCTAACAAGATCAGAATCTTCAACTCAAATGTGAAACCTGTCCTTCTGTATGGTTCTGAAACGTGGCGAACAACAAAGACAAACACCCACAAACTCCAAACATTTATCAACAGATGTCTGCGAAACATTGTGAACATCGGATGGCCAGATGTTATTGCCAACGCAGAACTGTGGAACAAGACCCAGCAAGTTCCAAAGAAATAGAAAATCAGAAAAACGGAAGTGGGGGATGGATTTGGGCCCCACCCTCAGAAAGTCTCCCTCCAACATCACAAGACAAGCCCTTGAATGGAACCCTCAGGGCAAAAGAAGAGGGGAGACCAAGACAGACCCTGGCGAAGGAGTACCGACGCGGAAAATGAAGGCCGCCGAATGGACGTGGGCCAAGCTGAAGAAGATCTCCCAAAACCGTGTCCGCTGGAAGAGTGTGGTTGCGGCCCTATGTTCCCCAGGGAATTCAGAGGACTAAGTCAAGTCAAGTCAAGTGTGTGGTGGGTGTGTGTGTTTTGTGTGTCTGTGTGTGTGGTTGTTGTTGTTGCGGGTTTGGTGTATGTGCGTGTTGAGTGCGCGCACACATTTTTAAATGTGTTGTGGTGGTGTGTGTGTGTGTGTGGTGTTTGTGTCTGTGTGTGTGGTTGTTGTTGTTGCTGTTCGGTGTATGTGCGTGTGGGGAGTGCGCGCACACATTTTAAGTGGTGTGTGTGTGTGTGTGTGTGTGTGTGTGTGTCTGTGTGTCTGTGTGTGTGGTTGTTGTTGTTGCTGTTCGGTGTAAAGTGCGTGTGTGAGTGCGCGCACAATTTTTTAAATGTGTGTGTGTGTGTGTGGTGTGTGTGTGTGTGTGTGTGTGTGTGGTGTGTTGTTTGCGTGTATGTATGTATGTGCGTG
>JAFLJL010019170.1:15000-17860 GCA_018398815.1 Conus ventricosus
CCGACATTGTTTGCTTTTTTCACGTTGTACAGCTGTTGTTTGCTGGTCTTCATTTTTTCTTCTTGTTTTCTTGTATCTCAGAATTTAGTTTTGTTTACATTATATATATATATATATATATATATATATATATATATATATATATATATATATTATATGTATTAGGTTGTCTGTTCTTCCTTCAATCATAACAATAAATAACAATCGCACTACGAACAGTAATAATAAACCGCTACCTAAACTCAGATTTAAAATTGGCTACCATAATATATGCCGACTCTTGATAAATTAAAAAAAAAAAAAACTTCCATTTTGTCAAATTCAAATAGTTGTTTCCATTGTTTAGGTTTTCTCTGAAATGTGGATGTCAAATTAAATCTCAAATGATTTAGTAATGATTTCAGGGTACACATTCTCACCAGGAAAGATGCCACAACAAAATGAAGAAACAGATCTTGTGGGACATGCACATCATCCAATAGAGTGATCCATAGTTTTGACAAATACAATATTGGGAACAGTTGAACAGAGATTTTTTTTAAAAGGGACTAAACCACTGTCAGCAGGATTGTTTGTTGTATACCAAATCTCTTCTGAACAAGTGGAGCGGTTTGATCGTTTTGAGTCCATGATGATCTGAAGATGTCTGTGTTTATTCGCCTGTCTTCTCGTCAGGTGTTCTTGTTTGATGATTCTAACATATATTTGTTAAAATCCTACTATGAGTATATGGAAACAAATTTTTGTGTCGTATTATTCAACAGAGGTACTAAATGCCCCGACAAGAAAAGCGTTACATTATGAGACATTCAATGATCATATCAACGGAAACAAATTGATTAACATTGCAGAAATATCTTTGCCAGCGTTCGGTCTTGGTGGTCACTTTCCACTTTGTCTAACTTGGTTAGAAAAAAAAGGGTTTCAAAGCTGCCAAAGGTAATCATGTATACACACATATTTCGTTGCTATACGTCTTTTCATTCTGATGATTTTTCTGCATGATTTATTGCACCGCAAATTTTTTTTTAGTTTTCCGGCATACTGGTCCTGACCAAACACTCAAAGCTATGGCACGTTGCTCCCTTTCTACGATGACGACCATTCCTCTCTAATGTTACACGCATCAAACCCGAGGGTCAAACGCCATAGTCTGATGATGAAACCATTGCAGCAATAAACATTCGTGAATTCTTGTTACAGTTAGAAATGCTTACGTAACAACGGTAACAAGTGACTGCTATGACAAGGTTTACTCATAGTAAACATTTTAGTGACCTAATCTTATCAAAATTTAAAAAACACAAAAAAATCGATCTGGAAAGCCACAAATTAATTGTCTGGTAAAATCCCAGTTGGCACTTTTCTACCATGGCAGACAAAAAGGTTAAGGTTAATTGCACGCAACACAACGAAACTGTTGATAGTAAAAGAATTTTGTGACGGTAAAGAAATAGTGTCCAAGCTTCACTTTCAATTCATCAGTGAACACGATGTCTTTAGAGAATTGAATTTGTTACAATGGACCAGCCGCCGTGGCGAAGTGGTTAGCGTCGCGGACACCCGGCTGGGAGGTCGTGGGTTCGAATCCCATCAGAGTCATGTGGGTTTTTCTGCCCCGACCGGCTCCCACCCAGAGTTGAGTTTGCTGCGGACTCAGTTGGGAAGACTGGGACCACACAGTCGAGTTTCATCCACTTAATGGATGCGTTTCTGGGAGTGTTGCTCAAATTTCCTGACCAACACTGCAGGTGCCTGTATCTCTCGGGCCTGGTTAACGCCGGGATATATTATGAAAGGAAGCGTAGAGTACAGCCCTGTCATGTAGTCTCAGACCAAAATGGAAATCCGTAGCATCATCTTAATCATCCTCATTGTCATCGATCAGCATTATAAAAAAAGTCTCAAATTCTGTAGCCCTTCATGCCCTGCTCTCATGGTGACCTCAATTTCGATGTCCTCTCCACGTCTGTGGCCTTGGTTTGGTTCCGTCGGGGTCACCGGTATCGGCTAGTCCGTGGTGGCTGTCGTTGGACGGACGTGGTGGCGCCCTCAGGAGGGAGAGCTCACTCACGCCGGCTCCGCGACTAAGCAAGTATTTCGTCAGTAGGGGGCTGAACACCACGTAAGTGACTCGGCAGCAGTGCAGTATCCCCTCCGGTGGGTTGTCTCTTGATGACTTGACACTGACTGCTCCCTGTGGATTGCCGGTGCCGGGGCTGCTGCGGGACCGACCGGGCTGTGGCTGTGGACGGGGTATGGAAAGAGCGGCGTGGGTGCACTGCCTCTGAGGTGGCGCAGAGGTTGGGACAGCAAAAAAAAAAAATTAAAAAAAAATTGTTACAATGGTGTAAATGTAAGGAGTTAGATGATATAGTAAAATTCTGAAAATCCCCGCACCTACTATTTCTGAAATTCTTACTTATGTTTATATCTTTGTATTGAGAAATGTTGTTATGACGTTGTTATCGACAATATTTAAAAGACGCCAAAGTATACCGTTCTTTAAATCAGGTGATCCACCTGACCCTTCGAATTTCAGATCAACATTATTTCTGTCCAATTTGTTTAAACCTCATGGTAAAAAAAAGTATCTTAACCAAAATCTCCAGGCGGACTTCATTGCACATTATTTCTCTCATTCTAATGCAGGCGGATTCAGAGAAAATCATTCCTGCCGTACAGTACTTAAAGTGCCAGTCTTGTGAAACAGTGACATTCAAACATCAGTAATGATCTTCTCACAGGTACAATTTTTGTGGATTTTGTCGAAGCTTTTGATGCCATTGACTATGATCTTCTCTGAAGAAATCTAAATCTATATGGTTTATCTCCAGAATCTGTTGAACTTCTTTCATCT
>JAFLJL010019171.1:10000-20234 GCA_018398815.1 Conus ventricosus
CCCAAAAACACGTGCAGCCAACCCCGCACGTGGCAAACACCCGCAAACTGGGAGCCCACCACCTAAAATAACAACGGCGGTGGGCAAACCGAGGGCCTCCTGATGACAGCGCAACACGCTCGAAACAAATTGTAGATAGTTATAAGAATTCCTCTTTTAACTTCTTGTAACTATTGTTGCTCCCCAAGGTGTCGAGCACTTTTAAAGTCATTTTAGCTTATTAATCATATAACATCATATATATATAAAAATAAATATATAATAAAATATAAATAATATATATATATATATATATATATATATATATAAATAAAAATATGTGTGTAGTGTGTGTGTGTGTAGTGTGATGTGTGTGTGTGTGTGTGTTTGAGTCTGTGTGATGTGTGTCTGTGTGTCTGTGTGTCTGTGTGTACATGTGTTACATGGAAGTGTGTGTTGTTGATGGTTGATGTTTAACACTTTCCCATTTTAAATCACATTTTAAAATCACTTTTAAACAGCTATGTCGCTCACCTATTTGGTTGAGCATTTTTTAGAATCAGAGTGGTCTTTTAACTCTAATTTATAAATATATATATATAAATATATATATATATATAAAAATATATAAATATATATATATAAAATAAATAAAATATATAAATATAGATATATATATAAAAATAATGCTGAAACAATTAAGTAGTGGGAGAAAACAAGTGCAGGTTAACAATTCTTCAGTCGTTAAAGTAATGACTTGGCAAAGATTTGAACATATAAATAAGAACGAAAAAAGAAAATGAATAATTTGGGGAGAATATATTAAAAATTTATGAGAAGCCCTTCACTAAATATATGTAGCCGGGAGCTACAGTGTCTATATTTCATTTGGATAACTTTCGTCTGGATGTAAATGTTTGTTCGACAGTTATCTTCCCCCCTTACCTCCTTGGTCGAAACTCCTTTTTTTAATGTGTAAATTCTTAAATCATGTAAAAGCCTCAGAAACCTACATAATTGTATGTACGCGTCGCTAAAGTCACAAAATTAATGTATTTGATTCATTACAACCTACTGGGCTGAGAAGCCCCATATTTCACTAAACTGATTTTGCACGAGCAATCTTGGCGCCATTTATTCAATGGCTGTCCGAATGAAACATTGAATAATTCCTTGATTTTACAAAAAGTAAGAGGAAAACTGAAAAACAGCAGATGCATGTTAAAAGTAATGCCATGACTCTCATTTTGAATATCGCATGCTTAGGATCTTTTCCTCACAGGCTTTCGACTATAACAAATGACTGACGACCCCGTATTCCCTTCACAAGTCGCCTTCTTCGTTCATTGCGAGTATTTGGATCCAAATTATCAATCAACGAAATTCGGACTTCCCGAACAAAATCTTGCTTATGACTCCCTTTCTGTTATGAATACAACTGAAAATGTGTAGAATGAGTATTATTAAACAGACCGTATCAACAGAGTATTTATTCAGTTGAAAATTGTGTCAAAAGTAAGCGCCGACGGCCCGGCGAAGTGAAAAGTCAGCAGTGTTTACTATCAAACTTAAACACAAAGGTTCTCCCCGCTTGGACGTCAGGCATCTTGGATAATGAAATTTAAATGTATAAAAAGAGCGAGATGCCAGCTTTTCATTCATTGTTAAAATTATTTCCGCTCTTAGTATCATATATTATTGAATATAGAGGAAAATAAGACGTAATGCATGTTAAAAGTGGCATCACTCTAGACATTAATCATCAAAGATATAGTGCAGGAACAAAATTGTGGGAAATGTGAATTAACTGCATTTTAATCCTTGAGTTTCTGAGTTTTTCATCGATAGAAATATGTGTTGTAGTGTTCGACACATACAGCGAGCCAACAACGCTGAAGCTGCCATAGAAAACACAAAATTCTGTGGTTCCGGCCTCGCGAGCCCGTTTCGTCTCTGCAACCGTGAAGCTGGCTTTGCGGCCCGGAACGATGTTATAAAAGAAGAACGATGTGTGAGAATGGATCAAGTTCCTGATGTAGCGACTGGCGTGAAGAGGCAGAAGAGTGCACATGCTCCGGAGTGCTGTGCGAGAGAAGATAGCTACCAGGGCTGCGTTCCTGGTTTGAGCTATCATGGAAGGCAAATAAAAGGAGAAAACTCTGCTTCGTCACTGCGTCTTCTTAGACTGGCTGCTGTCCCCTTTGTTCCTGCACAAATCACATCAGCCTGTCTTCAACCAGCACACCCCTTACCCTCCACAACGCATCAAACTGGCGCTGCAGCAGGATTGAAGACAAGGAACAAAAGACACAGCCCAAGAAAGACCGGACAACCATGGCCAGCCAACTACCGCTGCACCCCCTGCCATCAGCTCCCCAAATTCAAGGTACCGAGAGCACAGGGAAGTGGATGACTTCTTCCGGGAGGCCAGGCTTGCCCTTACACACCTGCAGCCCCTGGATACAGGACAGCACGCCCTCTGGCCTGATTGCCGCCCTAATGGCCCAAGCCGCCAGGGAGGTGATCAGCTGCCAGCAGCAGAGTTGGACTCCCCAGCCAATATCTTTAAAACCCATCCTTGAGGAAGAACTGGGGAGAGCAGCGGATGTGGTCACACCTGGCCACCAGCGTTTTTCACCAGGCAGCAGGGCCATGACGAGACCATCTCAGAGTATGGGTCCCATCTCCAGTACCTCTTGCCGGAAAGTCAACCAGGCTGGGGATGGACTACTGCCAGCAAACCATACTCAGGACGCCTATCACCCCGTGCCCTACGACGAGCAGCAATCCACAAGGATGTCCGGAATTTCGTCCCGAAACCATCCTACCACCACCTTTTAAGAGGCTAGGAAGGAAGCCGAACGGTGATGCTGACTGCAGGCCGAAGGCGACATCCTCCACACGGCTGGCAACTGCTGACTGTTGCCTCGCTCAAAGTCAGCTAGAGGCACTCACACTACAGTCGCCAGCTGAGGCAGAAATGCAGCAGCCACCACTTGACGGGCCACCACTGCAGGTCCCAGCTGGTGACGGGCACAACATAACAGCGCTCAGGAACACGCCCAGTGGAGACGACGAGGTCGGCACCTGTGAAAACTGGGACAAAAAACCCCAGACCTCTGCCACTGTCCGCAGCCAAAGAATGCTGACAACGACATGGCCCAGCAGTCACCCAGCAACAGGCAAAGCCATTTATGCCTCAGCTGTCACCAGGAGCGGTATCGTGCCGACTGCAGCAGAGGACCCAACCATCGGCCAGTTACTCTCCTCCTGCCAAAGAAGCCTGCACTGGCGTAGAATATGGAGCTACCAGGCCCTCACCCAGCAGCACCGCCGATTCACCTGCCGACAGATGCTGTATCGCATGGTGACCCTAAAATTGGGCGTGTGAGCATCTGCTCCATCCCAGGTTGCTCCGCCCCACGGTTTTGTCAGCATCCATCAACCGCCAGGGTCACCAGGGTCTACCAAAAAACGTGCAGCAGAGATGCTGCTGCTGCCGCCTGGTCTACTGGCCCGGCATGTACCCGGATCATGAGCAGCGACCTATCAGCTACGCCGACCCTTGCAGAAAGGTCAGCCAGACCGCCATTGCCTCCACGCCACCAATTTTCATGCGCCAGAACTCAGGCCACCAGGATCTGCCCTGGCCTGTAGATAACGGTCTGGCCCTGTCAGCAACACCAACAGCCTGACAGCAGAAAGGACACCCTGCCGTCATCGGCGCCACCTGAACCGTGAGAGAACTGACGCGCTACTGGAACTGGAACCACCAACCAGACTCCAGGACGGACCGGCAGACACCCCCGCAGCCAAGCCCAAACTGCAGCCACCAACCCAGTGCCCACTCCATTCCGCCCCTGGTACAAGTATCCACCACGCACAGCACACGACGAACCACCCAGTCTGCAAGAAAAGCCAACAAAAAGTATGACCCTCAGTGCCTGCCTGATGACCAGAACTCTTTCATTTAATAGACTCGGTTCGATGTTACAACAGACAGTAAATAAATTTCCTGGAAGAATTATGATGCATGAATGCCTCCTTTTGGAAGAGGTGCTGTGGACTGTTGTTAACCTATTATTTGTTCTTTTTTTTTTGCACAAGCAGAATAAATGTTGATTGTTCTACAGGTGGATAAATGTATGCCACGGTTTTATTTTCAGAAGGCCACAGTACTGGCTAAGGATTTTAATAGGCAAATTCTGTTTTTGCCGTTTTGTTATCTGACTTTATGGAATCTTGACACATAACATCCCATTTTGTCGTTTGAATACCCAATGGCCCTGGAATTTAACAAATCCAAATCCAAGTATATTTTGTAACCCGACTTTCTTGAATGTTTTTTTAAATCAACAAATCCTCTCTAAGACATTTTGGAACATGGCCTTTTGGATTTTGTTCAAATTACAATCCATTGTTGTCAACTCGGTGCCTATCCAATGTTTTGATTTATTTTTGAAAAAACAACCTTCCCTAGTTCATTTTGGTACTGACCTTTCGGAGTTTATGTTTTAAAATAACACTCCATTAAAGTCAATTAATTTACCCAAAATTCGGGTATTTGTCCAGAAAACAAATCCTTTCTAGACCATTTTGTATTGATATTTTGGAATATTGTTTAAATTATATGCCCTTCTAGTCAATGCTAATCAGCTGACTTCAGAAGCCTTGTAAAAAAAAAGAAAAAAAAAGCCAGCCCTCTTCGTTGGAATGATAAGAATACAAAGATAGAGAGAGAAGAAGATTGAAGCTTTGTTTTTTGATACACATATGAAAAGGGTTGTTAGGAAGAAATTGCCTCTTCAGCACTTGAGACTAAACCTCCAATTAATTTTCTTTCTTTTATTCATTTTTTTTACTTAATTCATATTTTTTTTTTTTTTTCTTCTTTTTTTTTTTTCTTTTTTTCTTTTACTTTTCCCTTTTTTCACTTATTTTTTTCTTTCATTTATTTTTTATATTTTTTTTTTTTTTCTACTTTAGATTATTTATTATATCTTTTTTTTTTCCTTTAAATTTCTTTCCCATTGATTTATTTGTTGAACTAGATGAACTCTGGTCATTTAATGTCAGGATGAACGCTGGTTTGTAACAGAGTAGGGGGAAGTCGCCTGGTGCTAACATGATCAAATTTCTTTTGGTTACCTTTCGTGGATGAAAAAGTTTTGTTCGAGAGTTATCTTCCCCTTACCTCCCATGGTCGATATCTCATATTTTATTAGGTAAAATCTTAAATCATGATACCTAGAACCTACTAAAATTTGTATGTACTCGCCCATTATTTTTCTCTAAAACTGACTGGAATTTTGCACAGCAACTTGTCGCCATTTACAATTGTCTGTCGAATGAACATTGAATAATTCTTGAATTACAAAAAGTAAGAGAAAAACCGAAGAATCATGAGATGCAAGTTAAAAGTAATGTCCATGAGCTCTCATTTCGTATATCGCATGCTTAGATCTTTTCCCGTACGAGGCATGCGACAATACGAAATACTGAAGATAGCCAGTTCCCTGAGTAAGGTCGCCTTCTTCGTTCATAGTCCTGATTTTTGACCCAAATTATCATTCTAACGAAATCGCGGACTTCCCGATCGTAACTTGCCTTATACTCAATTTCTGTATGAAATACAACTGAAAATGTTAGAATTTATTATTTAACAGACCGTTTCAACAGAGATTTTCAGTTGAAAATTGTGTCAAAAGTAGGCGCCGACTCCCGCGAAAGTGAAAAGTACAGCTGTGGTTTTCTATCAAACTTAAAAACGCAAAGTTCTCCACTTAGAGACACTGGTTTATTCCCCCACGGAAATTAAATTTATATGATATAAATAAAAAGGGAAGGCGAGATGCCAGCTTTTCACTTCATTGTAAAATTATATCAACCTCTTCAGTATCTTTTTATTTGAAATAGAGGAAAATATTACGAAAGCAATGTTTAAAAGTGGCTTCACTCAGAGGACCTTAATCACAATGATTTAGAACAGGAAACAAAATTGTCAAATGACTTACTGACTTGCATTTTAATTTCCATGTGTTCTGAGGTTTCATCGATAGTAAATATGTGTTAAAAGTATTAACCGTACAGCGCGCCAACAACACTGAGCTGCCAAGAAACACAAATTCTGTTGGTTCCGGCCTATTGCGAGGCCCGTATGTCACAGGCAACCGTGTATGGCTGGCTTTGCGTCCCGTACGTTGTTATAAAAGTAGAGCTTTGTGTGAGAAAAGATCAGAGTTCCCTGATGTGAAAGCGAATGGGTGAGAGGCAGAGAAGTGCTCAGTGCCGAGGGGCTGTGGCGAGATAGCTTGCACCCAGGCTGCGTTTCCTGTTTTGAGCTTAACAAGGAAGGCAAAATACAAGGAGAAAAAACTCTGCTTCGTCCACTGTGCATTCTTGACCAAGCTTGCTGTCCCTTGTTCCTGCACTTCTCACAACTGACTGCCCTGTCTTCACCTCACACCCCCTTACCCCTCCAACACCATCACACTATGGCGAAACAGAGCATTATTAGGATTAAACGAGATATCACGGTGTCAAAAGCATCGTATGTTAAAGTTTAGGATTTGACCTTGTCTCCAATAAGGGAGCATAAACTGAGATACAGAAGGGATGTGGTAACCAAGAGAATTATATGTCCTGGTGAGCAAAGGATCAAATGCAGAACGAGACACCTGTAGTTGTTAGAATGCATGAGTATGAAATATTTAGAGAAAATGTGAATGCTAACAATAACGCTGAAAGAAGTGTGTCGTATGTAATGTCCAGTGCCGATGAAGTGTCTGTAATACAAGTCCTCAACACACGTTTTACTGTACAACGTTTTCCGAAGAAGATCACAGCTGATACAAGAGGAAGAAACTGAAGAAGTGTGTGTTCATGCTGTTGAATGATGATTTGCATGGACAAATTAAGCTCTAACAAATTTCCTAGAATGAATTAATGGATGGATGCTCGTAAACTTTGATAATAATGATGAGATTCTCAGTTATTAACGAAACTGAAAACTGACGGGATCAAGGCGGTAATATATCTTCTTCATCTTCTTCCTAAATAACAGGTTCATCAAAAATGAGTAGGTCACCACGTGCCATGTTAAAAAGTAAAATAAAAAAACATAAAATCGTGCGACTCCAAAAAAAGAAAAAAAAAAAAAAAAACTGTTGGCCCCTTAGCAAATTTGGCAACAAGGGTCGCACGCGATATTCAAGAAGTTAAAAGCAATGTCCAAATTCATGCAGGAAACGAGTACAATATCAGGGACGAAAAAATGAAAATCGACAATATGCAAGATCTCAAAAATCTGTCTATCCATTAGTTTTTTTAAATGAGATTGCATTTGTGGCAATCTGCTGGCAACCTCAGGCAGTGAGTTCCACAGCCGTACAGAACAGAGGATAAAATTAATGTAAGTGGCTATCAATATATAGAAGTAGGTATGGTAATAACAGTTGACCGCCACTCCCTGGTGCTATTTATTCAATACAATTGTTCCATTGAATAACAATTACTTTACATCTGCCTTTGAAGAAGAATTTATTTGATTAAAAGCTCCTCTCTCTGCTAAAGAGGTTTTCCATTCTAATTTCCTCATGTTCTCCTAGTATTCCCCCTTTTCCTCTGATGAGGGTTCCTCAGTTAACGAACCGTGCTGGCTCTTCTGAAATCTTATCGAGGTAATCAAAGTCCTTTAGATGGTAAGGATCCCCAAACTGAGCAACCATAATTCCAGTACTGCAACCAGTTGGTTTGTAGCAGACCGTCCTTTACCCTTTGGGGGCAGTCATAGATATTCCTGTATAAGAAAAGCTAAGAAGTTTTGCTTTCTTACATACTAGCATTGTAATGTACTTTCCATTTGAGACGACTATCTTATAAACACCATAAAAATTTGCGCATTAGTATCGTTAGAATAGTATTATTGATAGAATAATCTGTATCTAATTGGAGAGCGTTTTGTTACATATACGCAACAACTTGGCACTTATGGGGATTAAATTCCATTTTCCAAGTTCTTTCCCACTCTTGTAAAGCGTTTAGATCTTCTTGTAGAATGCGTGTATCATTCTTGCTTCTGATTGTTCTATATACTAAGCTGTCATCTGCAAAAAGCCTTATAGTAGTTCCAGGAGAGAGATTTCTACTTATGTCATTTATATAAATTTTTAAAAAACAAAGGCCCCAGAACAGTTCCCTGTGGTACACCTGACCAAGACTGGTTTACAATGGGATGACGACCCTTCCACAACAACTTTCTGCGTTCTCCCAACGAGGAATGATCTGGGCCCATTTAGCAAAGAACCGCCAATGCTGAGTTTCAATTAAGCAGCAGGCCCTCATGGTCAACCTTATCAAAGGCTTTAGAAAAGTCTAATAAAATTGCATCTATTTGCTGTCTGTTGTTAAGACAGTTATTAAAATGTTTGAGAGTTGTTATAAGTTGAGTCTCACAACTCCTTTCGCTGTCTAACCATGCTGGGTGTTATTTAAGAAGTCATATTTGTCAAGATGGTCCATTATGCTACTATATATTATGTGTTCAAGTAGTTTAGAGCTGATATGGATGTAAGAGATACAGGTTATAGTTCTCTGCTTTTGTTTTGTCACCCTTTTGAATAAGGGAAAAATGCTCGCATCTCGCCACTCATCAGGTATTACTCCCGGGTCCAGTGAAGTTTGGTAAAGTATTTGGGTTTAATACCTCACTCAATTCATATATCCTGTTGATTAATTTTCAAGAATTTATTGTTGGCCTGCCTTCTTGGGAAAGTCGAGGGGCGGGAACTAAAGAATTGTGTGAATGGTAAATCTATCTTGCTATCCCCTTGAAATGAACATGTATATATGTTTATTCAATAAATGTCAGTGTCAGTGTCAGTGTCAGTGTCCTCTCTCTTCCGATTCCAAGCCTAACAGTAACCATGAAAATCAACCCATGATGTGAGTGCTACGAAAAAAAGCAGTAGGAAAGAAGAAGGGGGGGGGGGGGGGGGGGGGGGGGGGGGGGGGGGGGGGGGGGGGGGGGGGGGGGGGGGGGGGGGGGGGGGGGGGGGGGGGGGGGGATTAAAAATTTCGGACAAAGACCATCAGGGTAAGAGTTTGGCTTATAGGCTGTAGCAGACCCACTTTGGGCAATTCGAGGAGTGTTTCCCTTGTGTACTGGTTAATGTTCCGGTAAGAATGCGACGGGAAGGCAATAATAATAGTAGTTTGTGTTTCCTTTGGATTTTTGTTATGTTAACTTTCGATGTGCAAAAAAAAAGTATTGAAAGTTATCTGCTTTTGTTGCTGAGGCATGGATGAGAAGCAGCAGAAGTTGAGTTCATTAGTTGGGCTCTGAAAGGTTGCTGACCTGCTGGACGAATGGGAGTTGTACAACTAACTAATAGCACTACAACTATGCATTAAACAGTCTACATTAAAGAAGGCTTGGCAGCCCTGCTAACGTCCTAATCGCAGAAAGCAAAGAGTAAAACTAAAAGTTATGGAAATGTCTATTGGAGATGTAACAACTAAAGGATACACAAGCAGTGTTTAGGGCTGCCTCTTCTTTTGTATTCAACGACTTGCCAATTGGTGAAAAATGTGCAGTAGTAGCTGATGATACAAATTTGGACCTGCTTGGGACACTGTAAACTCATGAAGATTGATAAGTTATTTAATGGGTCGACAGGGGGCAATGATTGGACAAAAGGTGATCGGCCAGACCCCCGTATATATTTTCGGCAAATAAAGAATTAAAAAAAAACCAATGCTTTTTTTTTATTGCTTGATGTTTTATAATACTGAAAGGATCATTTAAAATAACAGGTGAGTTTGGGTGTCCCGCCTTCATTTGAAAATTGCCCAAGTTGTACGTTTTCTTTGGATAAATTTTTTCCCGTTCAAGTGGCGGACAGTGATGCGGTGTGTCGTAGCCTGGATACTTATCTTGCATACCTCACAACAATTGAATAAAGGATGCAGAAAAATCAAGGGCGACATGTTAAAATCACAAACGGGTTTTATTCTGATTGTTTTTCGATGCGTCAAACGTAAAAATCCGTTTGACATTTACGCTGGGTTTTTCAAATCGTGTCGGTAAGCAAAACTCTCGATCGTTACATCAGGTTCGGTCGGTTCCGTTGGTCATTAACTCGGCATCTTTGGACAACAAAACGAATGGGAAAAAAGGTGTTTTCGAAACAAATTCATTCAGTGGCAGCAAACGAGCGCGAAATCCATACGGAAAAGGAGTGTAAAAAAGCCAAAG
>JAFLJL010019171.1:28734-43883 GCA_018398815.1 Conus ventricosus
GTGTGGGGGTTGTGGCGTGGTGGTTGGGGGGCCCGTGTTTGCATTGTTGTTATACTTTTTTTTTATTGTTATTTTTATTATTATTATTATTTTTTATTATTTTTCATCATATCATCTTCATCATAAACAAAAACATCATCATAAACTTTCAAAATAAACATCATCATTAAAATTATTATTATTATTATTTTTAAATTTTAAATTATTATTTTTTTTTACTAAAAAATTATTTATCCTCATCATCTTTCTTTCCATCTTCACCCACATAATCATCATCATGTTCCCCTTGGTTTTGGGGCTGTGTCGGTTAAAGCCCCAAGGCTAGAACCCCAAGGCTAAAATCAAAATTTGTTATCTCTGCTTATTTTAATGGGGGGATTGTTTCATTTGTGACAAGTTTTCCTAGCATAACATTATCAGCCCTCTAAAATCCCCCGAAGTCGGAGTGGGGCCCTCCCCATGTGGGGGTAATCAAAAAACGGTCACACACGTAATGTTCTCATCCCCACGATGCTTTTGTCATAGGTTCAAGTACTTCGGCTGTTTTGGGTGATCCCTGGATTCTTTTACCAGGGTACGACAACAACAACAACAAATCTCATCATCATCATCTTTATCATTCATCTTTATCATCATCACAACATCATCATCATCTTCATCAACATCAAAATTTTTTATTAAATTTTTTTTATTATTATTTATTAAATTTTTTTAATTTTTAAATTTTTATTATTATTATTATTTTTTAACCCATTAAAATTTAGGGTTTAAACCCCCTTTCCCCCAATTTTTTCGGGGGGAGGGAAAAGGCAAGGGGGGGTCCCCTGGTACAGGGTGTAGCATGCTGGGGGGCAAAACCCCCTCGCCTTTTCCCCCCGGACCCCAACCCTTTGGAGTCAAACCCACCCGCTCCTTCCAAATGACCCCAAAAAATTTGTGAATCCAAAAAAAAACCTGTTTTTCCCCTGACCTCACTTTGTGAGTCAAAACCCAACCGGGCTTCCCCTGACCTTTTTTGTGGGGTCAAAACCCCCCCGTCTCCTTCCACTGACCCCACTTTGTGAATCAAAAAACCCCATCTCCTTCCAAATGACCCAACTTTTGAACAAACCCCCCATTCCTTCCACTGACCCCACTTTTTTGAGTTAAAACCCCCCCCGTCCCCCTTCCCCCTGACCCCACTTTGGGGAAACTTTCCCCCCCCATCTTCCTTTTAAACCAACTTTGTGAATCAAAAAACCCCCCCGTCTCCCTTTCCTTTTAACCCAAAATTTGTGAGGGCAAACCCCTCCGTCTCCTTTTCCCCTGACCTAACTTTGGAAAACAAACCCCCCCTTTTCAACTGACCTCAAAGTTTTAGTAAAAAACCCCCCCGTCTCCCTTTCCCCCGACCTCACCCTTTGGGGAGTTTAAAACCCAAACCCCTTTTCTTCCCCTGACCTCACTTTGGGGGCATTTTAAACCCAAACCCCTCCCCCTTCCACTACCCCACTTTGTGAGTCCCAAAACCCAAAAGTTTTCCCCCACTGACCCCCACTTTGGATTCAAACCCACCTGTCCTTTCCCCTGCCTCACTTTGGAGTCAAAAAACCCCCCCTGTTTTCCCCCACTGACCTAACTGTGAGTTTAAACCCCCCCTCTCCTTCCACGGGGCCCCACTTGGGAGTCAAACCCAAAAAGGGTTTCCCCCTTCCCCTGACCCAACTTTGTGAGTCAAAAAAATCCAATTCCCCCCTTCCCCTGACCCCCAAATGTGGAAATCCCCCCATCCGTTTCCCTTCCCCCTGACCTCACTTTTTGGGGTCAAAAACCCCCCGCTTCCCCCTGCCCACTTTTTTTGGTTCCCCAAAACCCCCCGTTTCCTTCTACTGACGTAACTTTTGTGAATCAAACCCCCCCTGTCTTCCCCGACCTCACTCGGGGGGGGAAACCCCCCCGTCCCCCCACTGACCTAAATTTGGGGGTCAAAACCCCCCGTCTCCCTTCCCCCCTGACCTCAAATCTGTGAGTCCAAAAAATCCCCTCCCTTCCCCTGGCCTAACTTTTTTGAGTCAACCCTCCGTCCCTTCCACTGACCCCTTTGTGAGTCAAACCCCCCTGTTTCCCCCGGGCCCACTTTTTCGAGTCAAACCCCTCAGTCTCCTTTTCCCCCGGCCCAACTTTGTGAGTCAAACCCCCCGTCTCCTTCCATGACCTCATCTGTGGGGTCAAACCCATCCGTTTTTTTCCCTTTCCCCTACCTAAAATTTGTGAGTCAAACCCTTCCCTCTCCCCCACTGACCTCACTTTGTGATCAAAAACCCCCTGTCTTCAACTGAACCCCACTTTGTGAATCAAACCCCCCCGTTCCCTTCCCCTGACCTCACTTTGTACAAACCCCCCCCGTCTCCTTCCACTGACCCCACTTTTTAGTTAAAAACCCCCCTGTCTTAACAACTGACCTAACTTTGTGAATCAAACCCTCCCCCTCCTTCCCCTGACCTAAATTTGTGAATAAACGTACCTGTCTCCTTCCACTGACCTAAAATTTGTGGTCAGGGGTGTGTCCACTACAAAATTTGGGCAATAGGGTTTACACAGATGAATGTAGATAGGTGTTAAAAAGATATGTCAAAACGATAATAGATAGATAGGGTGATAGATAGATGTAGATGTAGTTAAAAAGATAGATAATAAGATAAAAGGTTGAAAAGATAGTAGATAATAGAAGAAGATAGATAGATAGAAAAGATGATAGATAGATGATAGATAGATAATAGATAGATAGATAGATTGGGGTAGACTGATAGAAATTTATAGATAAATAAAAATTGAAAGATGGGAAATTTGGTAAGTAAAATGATAAATAGACAGATAAAAAATTTCACTGAAAATAAACACGATTAAAAAAAGAGAGAGAGAGAGGGGGAGAAAAGAAAAAGGGGAGAGAGAGAGAGGGGAGAAAAGAGAGAAAAGAGAGGGGAGAGACAGACAGGACAGAAAAGACAGGGCCGACAGACAGACAGACAAATAATAATAGATTACAAGAAAAAGAGAGAGAAGAGGAGAGGAGAGAGAGAGAGAGAGGGACTAGAGAGAGAGAGAGGGGGGAAAAGAGATAGAAGAGAGAAGAGAGAGAGAGAGAGAGAGAGGGGGAAAATGAAACGGACGAGATGAGAATTTAATGAGATAAATGAATAAGATGAATTCTTCATTTTTTTATTAAAAGATAAACATTTATGTGGGAAGGTTTTTTTGTTTTTTTCATCCAGTACCACACTGGGGTAGGGACTTTCAGCATGTAGTGGGAAAATAAAACAGGGTTTTTGAAAAAAGGGAAAATCCCGTACCAAAACCGAGTAGGGGCTACCGCATGAAAAGGGTAAAAACAGTGTATGAATAAAAAAATCATCCATAAACCACGTGAGTTGGGACTAAAACATGTTTTGGGGTATTGGGGAAAAAAGGGTTTTGGGAAAAAGAACCCCCTAAAGGAAGGAAAAAAAAATCTCCGGAAAGAGAAAAAGAAAAGGGGGGAGAAAAAGGGGGCGGGGGGACCCATAAAATACAGTACTCTATGGGGGGGAAAAATCAGTGTGGGGCAATTTGAAAAGTTTCGAAAACCCGGGGGGCAAACAGTCGTGTGGGACACATAAACTGTACAGTAATTTTAGTGGGCAACAACATTGGGGGGACCATAGAACAGTACAGCACTCTAGTGGGCAACAGTCCCGTGTGGGACAAAAAAGAACTGTACAGTACTCTAGTGGGCCAAAATCAGTGTGGGCACATAAACATACAGGGACCTTTTGGGGGAAAAGTAGTGTGGGCACATAGAAAAAGTAAAAGTTTCTCTAGTGGCAAAAGTCAGTGTGGGACACATTGAAAAACTACATTTCTCAAAAGGGGAACATTTAGTGTGGGGGCACATTTAAAAAGTAAAAAGCACCTTTGTTGGGGAAAAGTCAGTGGGGGCACATAGAAAAATTACATACTCCCGTGGGGGAACAGTCATGTTGGGGGGACCATAAAAAAGTACAGTTTAAATCTAGGTGGCAACGTCAGTTTTGGGACACTAGAACATCAGTACCTTGTGGGGAACAGGGCAGGGGGGAAAAAAACAGTACATAAAAGTTTCCAATGGGGACCCGTCAAAATGTGGGGCACATAAACAGTAAAAGTACTCTAGGGGCAACCCGTCAGTGTGGGACCATTGAACCCTACTTTCTTTTAGTGGGCAACATCGTGTGGGGCACATAGAAAAAGTACCGTACTCTTGTGGCAACAGTCAGTGTGGGACCCCAAAAGAACAGTAAGTACTCTATGGGCAAACATCATGTGGGACACATAGAAAAAGTACATACTCTAGTGGGCAACAGTCAGTGTGGGGCACATAGAACAGTAAAAGTACTCTAGGGGGCAAACAGTCAGTGGGGACACATTTGAACAGTACAGTACTTTTGTGAAAACCCCCAGTTTGGGAACATAGAAAAAAACAGTACTCTGTGGGGAACATTCAGGTGGGGGCACATAGAACAGTACAGTTTTTTTTAGTGGGCAAAAGTCCTGTGGGGGCAAAATAAACAGTACAGTACTCTATGGGGAAAAAAGTCCCGTGTGGGACACATAAAAAACAGTACAAATACTCTGTGGGGAACAGTCATGTAGGACAAAATAGAACGTACAGCACCCCTTTTGTGGGCAAAAATCAGTGTGGGACACATTTGGGCAGTAAAAATACTCTAGTGGGCAACAGTCAGTGTGGGGCCCTAGAACCCGTACAGCACTCTAGTGGGCTACAGTCATGTGGGACACATAAAAACAGTTCATACTCTAGTGGCAACAGCAGTGTGGGACACATAGAAAATAAAAGCCCCTCTAGTGGGCAACAGTCCGTGTGGGCCCATTTGAACAGGGACAGTTTCTCTAGTGGGCAACGTCAGTGGGGGGACACATAAAAACCAATACAGTACTCTTGTGGGCAACAGTCAGTGTGGGGCCATAAACAGTACAGTACTCTAGTGGCAACAGTCGTGTGGGGACACTAAAACAGTACAGTACTCTAGTTGGGGAACAGTCAGTGGGGGACACATAAACAGTACAGTACTCCCAGTGGGCAAAAGTCCCGTGTGGGACACATAAAAAAGTACAGCACTCTAGGGGGAAAATTTATGTGGGACACCCTGAAAAGTACAACATTTTAGTGGGGCAAAAAGTCCCTGTGGGACACCTAGAACCTACAGCACTCTAATGGGAACAGTCCGTGGGGGACACATAGAACAGTTTCAGCACTCTTGGGGCAACGTCCGTGGGGGACACATAAACAATACAGCACTCTAGTGGGCAAAAGTTTAGTGTTTGGGAAAACATGAACAGTACAATACTCTAGGGGGCCCAAAAGTCGGTTTTGGGGCACATAAACATACGTATCTATGGGCAAAAGTCGGGGGGACACATAAACAGTACAGTTTCTTGGGGGGAACGGGCGTGTGAACACATAGAAAAAGTAAGTACTCTAGTGGGAAAAATCAGCCCGGGGGCACCTTGAACAGTAAAAGTACTCTAGTTTGGGGAACATTAGCGTTTGGGGCACATAGAACAGAAAAGTCCCCTAGGGGCAACATCAGTGTGGGGCACATAGAACAGTAAAAGTATCAAAGGGGCAACAGCAATGGGGACACATAGAACCCTACAAATACTCTAGGGGCAAAAAAGGGCCCCGCGTGGGGCAATTTAAAAAGTACTTTTCTCTATGGGCAACGTTAGCGTGGGAAAATAGAACAGTACAGTACTCTAAATGCGCAAAAGTCAGGTTTGGGGCACCTAGAACAGTACAGTATTCTAGGGGGGGCAACAGTTCGTGTATTAAAAAGATGATTTTAAAAAAGTTTCGAAAATTTTTTACAAATTTGGAACCGAGAGAGAGAGTGCACGGGGTTTTTTACGAGGCCCCACGACGATTGAACCCCCTCTAGGGGAGTAGATTGTTTATTTAGTTTTTTTTCGCGTTGTTGTCGTTAACCGTCCCCTTAAAGTGGCTTTTGGTGTGGGTTTCACCTTTGGTGGGGGTTTTGCTTTAGGTTAGGTTTTTCTTTCTCTCTCTCTCCTCTAATTTCCCCCCCCGTGCGGGTTCATCCGGGAGGTTCACGGGTGGCTGGGATCTTTTTTTTGTACTGGCTGTCTTACGGGGCCCCTCACCGTCTTTTCACCTGGGCCCCACCCTGCAAGGGTTTCCCCTTAGGGTTTTAGGTAATGCTCACTTCCCCCCGAAGTAGCGGGGGGCAAGTCGGCTGCCATCGTTGAGGGGGGTTTTCGTCTTTTACTCGAGCGGAAAATGGCCCCCGAGAGCGCCTGCTTTGTTTTTGGTTCTACACCTCTTCCGAAGGTACGGTCCCGGGACCTTCACCCTCGGTCGGGCCCCTTGGGGGGGGACATCACATCCTTTATCTTTTTCCCCATTTTGCGCTGCTGTCCTTCGGGCTTGGGGCGAGGGCAGGAAGTCGTTTTTACCCCCCCATGGGGCACCCACGGGTGCTGGAAGCATCAGTTTCCCTGGTTTTTTTGTTGTTGTTTTTTTTTTTTTTAGCCGGCTTATTCTTCTCTTTTTCCCCAATTTTTCCCTTTTTTTTTGCAAAAATTGGGAAAAGAAAAAATTGGTTTTAGACCCCCTTTTTTCTGGTTAATTCTATCTTTAACCTGGCCAGTCAAAATTATATCTTAAATTCTTTCTCCTTTTTATGCATCTGGTGATGCGGTAGTCCGTGGGGATGGGAGAGAACCTGGTGATTCAGGGTTGGCACTTGCTTGGTCTCGCTCGTCCGCCCCTGTCACAATTGCCGGTCTCACATTCTTCGGCCACCGTCTGTTTGTGTGTGCAAGGAGAACGAGTTTTATGTTCGCGAGCGTGCGTACGCATGATTAGTTGTTTGGATGCGTGGTTGAAAATTTGTGTTATTTTGAAATGTTGCCATAAAATGTGGGGATAATTGTGCCATTGAATTATTATTATTTGCAAATGTGGTGGCAGATGTAAAGCCATGGTTGCTTTATTAGTTCAATTCCCAAGAAAGGGAAATGTTAAATGTGAGTGAGAGAAGGATGAAGATAATTCGTATTTGTTTTATAGCCTGTTAATTTAGTGCGGTCTCTTACCTGCTTTGTATGAGAACACTTTAATGAACGGTCCTGATTTAGTTGGTGTGCTGTGTTACGCTCAGGTCTGTGTTGAGCTGGTGTGTTTAGTAGACCTCCCCTCGCCCATCATGCGAGTGGCTGTTAGGATTTAACAGCATGGGTCAGACTGTACTGACGGCGGGGTTCCAGTACCCTTCTTCCTTCCCTCCCTTTCTTCTCTCCTCCCAGCTACCTTTTCCCCCCTCCCGGGGGCTTCACCCGGAGCCTGGACTGGTTGGTGCCACGCTCTGGTTGGGGCCACGCTCTGGTTGGGACTGCGGACTGGTTGGTGCCACGCGCTGGTTGAGGCCACGCTCTGGTCGGGACCGCGGACTGGTAGAAAAGCCCGCCGGCTTGACTGGCCGGCCCTGATCCCCGTCCAGGACCTCCAGTAACAACGCCACGTTCCCCCCCCCCCCCCCCCCCCCCCAGGACGCGCTCTTCACTGTCTGCTTGTGCGTGTCAAGGGTGTCGGCCTTGAACGACTCTTTTCAAGAACCGACCCGGTTTGGAGCACCTAGTGCGACAGGGTGCTCCTAGTAGACTTTGGAGAGGCAGGGGTGTGGAGACACTCCATGGTGTGGGAAGGGATGGATGCGGAAATGTTTATTTATGATTATGTATATGCCATATGCGTTGAAATGTTGTGATTGTGATTGTGTATGTCGTATGGTGAAATATTTATTTATAATTGTGCATGTTGTGTGTGTTGGAATGCTTGATTGTGATTGTGCATGTTGTGTGTGATGGAATGCTTATTTATGACTGTATGTTGGTGTGAATAAATGGGGGTGTTGAATCGTAATCTTTATTGTGTGGTCTCTTGCGAGGCGTGTGAGGTCAGTCACTCCCTTCACTCCCACCTAGACCGATCCTGTCAGGGCAGACCTCCAGGGGCCTGTCGTGACAGAGAGAGAAAGAGAGAGCGAGAGAGAGAGAGAGAGAGAGAGAGAGAGAGAGAGAGAGAGAGAGAGAGAGAGAGAGAGAGAGAGAGAGAGAGAGAGAGAGAGAGAACAGAAGAAATGGGAATAACTGGCAAAGTACAAAATAGATTTATTTTTCATATGACATGAACATGCGTAGAGGGTACAGTGAGAGAGAGAAGAAGAAGAAGAAGAAGAAGAAGAAGAAGAAGAGGAGGAGGAGGAGGAGGAGGAGGAGGAGGAGGAGGAGGAGGAGAAGAAGAAGAAGAAAGAAGAAAGAAGAAGAAGAAGAAAGAATGTGGACAGAGAAATGGGAAAAGTAGCAATGCACAAACTTATTCATTTTGGACATGGTGTAAAAATATATAAAAGGTGCAATGTAACATAATGACATGCAATTAAAGAGAGAGAGAGAGAGAGAGAGGAGAGAGGAGAGAGAGAGAGAGACAGAGAGAGAGAGAGAGAGAGAGAGAGAGAGAGAGAGAGAGAGAGAGAGAGAGAGAGAGGGGGGGGGGGACGAAGAACATGAGAAACAGGAAGAAGTATCAAAGTACAAAATGTCATGATTGTTTTTATACGGCAGTACAATGTGACACAGGCACTTGCAATTAAAACTGAAGAGAAAAAGGAGGAGAGGTACACTGTGACACAGGCACTTGCAATTAAAACTGAAGAGAAAAAGGAGGAGAGGTACACTGTGACACAGGCACTTGCAATTAAAACTGAAGAGAAAAAGGAGGAGAGAGAGAGGGGGAGGATGGAAGGGAGAGGGAGAACTTGAGAAATGGGAAGAAGCAACAAAGTACAAATATATTTTTTTACCTGGCATGAACATCCGTAGGTTTAATGTAAACATCGTGGTATGCAATTAAGACACAGAGAGAGAGAAGGGGGGGGGGGGAGGGACGAATGGAGAGGGCGGGAAGAAAGGCAGTGGGAGAACCTGGGAAATGGGTAGATGTCGCAATGCACGGTAGTGTTCTTTTTTTTTACTGCTACATGATAATACCAGAAAGTACAATGGACATCATGACAATAGTGATTAGAGATGAGAGCAGAGAGGAGGAGAGTAGAGAGAGAGGCAGAGAGCTCGAGAGACGAGAGGTGTGAGGCACACAGAGAGAGAGAGAAGGCTCTGATGAGGTGAGAGAGGAGAGAGAGAGGAAGCTGTTAAGAGAGTTGAGAGGATGAGAGGAGAGAAGAGTGAGATGATGAGAGAAATGGAGAGAGAGAGAGGAGAGAGAGATTCCGAGGGAGAAGAGAGAGATGAAGGAGAGAGATGAGAGAGAGAGCGAGAGAGAGAAAGAACATGAAACTGAAATGTTTAATGTCATTGGCTTATATAGCCTTTGTGGATGGGGGTGCAACCATAAAGAACTCAAACAAAATAAGGATAGTTAACAGTCCAAAAAGAGATGCTTGAAATTGAATGCTTGGCTTTCTAGCAAATTAGATCCTGACATCGGGACCACTCAAACAAATATCGCCATTCTAAAGATGTAGCATGGAAAAAAACGTTAAATCAATTCTTCAGACATGCGTTGTTACTTTACTAATTACATCAGTTCGAGTTGGTTTTTTGTCTGATGTTCAAAGCTTCTGCAATTACTTAGCAATGAGATTTCACTGAATCCTCGTCATAGTTCAGTTTTAGCCACACATCTATGTCTCATTTTTAGCACATTGTTTTTCAAAAAATTATGCATTTTTCGCGAGATACTGTTGTATATCTTTACAATGGAATAGGAAATGGTTTCTCATCTTCCTTATAGGAACCACTACACTGGACAAGGGACCTGTGTAGAGGGCCTCATTATGAAACCATTTTTTCGGGCATTCAAACCAAGAGCTCTGGATCTAGACTGGCATAGGCAAATTCTGTGCCTCATGCTCGTAATCCACGCTACATATTTTTGTTTCTAATATTTTTTAAAATAATAAACCAGGAGAGAGAGAGGTGAGAGAACGAGAGAGAGAGGAGGAAGAGTGAGAGAGAGAGAGAGATGTGTGTGTGTGTGTGTGTGTGTTGTGTTGTGTGTGTGGGTGTAGTGTGTGTGTGTGTGGTGTGTGTGTGTTGGTGTGTGCGTGCGCTGCAATGGTTGGTATGCATGCGCTGTGTGTGTGTGTGTGTGTGTGTGTGTGTGTGTGTGTGTGTGCGTGGCTGCGTGCGGGCTGTGTGTGTGTGTGTGTGTGTGTGCTGTGTGTGTGTGTGTGTGTTGTGTTGTGTGGGATGTGTGCGCCTTGTGTGTGTGTGCCTGTGTGTGTGTGGTGTGTGTGTGGTGAGTGTGTGTGTGTGTGTGTTGGAATATATGGGCATTTGTGTGCGTTTGTATGTGCATAGTTTAGGTTTGTGTGTGTGTGTGTGGGTGTGTCGTGTGTGTGTGCTGTGTGTGTATGGTGTGGGTGTGATGTGTTGTGTTGTGTGGGTGCATGGATTGTGCAGTTACAGTGCAGGTCTTTCAGTTTTTGTTGGTCTCACGTCAAGGTAGTCTGTTCTCAATGGAGACAGCAGAACAACTGATCTTCTACAGACATGAGCACAACACACTTGCAGTTCTCTTCTCTCTCTCTCTCATCTCTCTCTCTCTCTTCTCTCTCTCCTCTCCTACTCTCTCTCATCTCTCTCTCTCTCTCTTCTCACTGGGTGCTGCAACAGCAATGAATCTTGCTAGTAATACTATGTTGTTGCTTTTGTTCTGCCAATACTGCTACTACTCCTACACCAACATTCATATCACTAATGACTGTAAACTATAAAAAAAGCGGAAACAACCAACAACATATCAATCTACTACTACTACTACTACTACTAATACTACTACTACTACTACTACTACTACTATACTACTACTACATACTCTGCTGTTCCTGCCGGCTTCTGAATACTTAACAGCTGTTTTTACCTACTCTGGTTGTGCTCTTATTGTTGCTTCTTTATGTTGCTTTGTCCAATTTTAGATGCTGTGATGACATGTTGCTTCTTCTGTTGCTTTGTCCATTTTCTAGTGTGATGTCATTGTTCTTCTAGTGTTGTAGATCCATTTTAGTCACTGATGTTATTGTTGCTTCTAGTGTTGCTTGGTCTACTTTTCTAGCTCTGTTGGTATTGTTCGCTTCTAGGGTTGCCTAGGTCCATTTCTAGCATGTTGCTATTGTTGTTCTGTGTTGCTTGTCCATTTCTAGCACTGTTGCTACTCTGTTGTTATAGTGTGCTTGGTCCATTTCTTGTGTGATGCTATTGTTAGCTTTTAGTGTTGTAGGTTCAGTTTTGTGGGATGACTATTGTTGCTTTAGTGTTGTAGGTCCATTTTTAGCGCTGATTGCTATTGTTACTTTTAGGGTTGCGTGCTCTATTTGTGGGTGATGCTGTTGTTGTTCTGTTGTTGCTAGGTCCCTTTCTATGCTGCTGCTCATTAAACTTTTGTTTTTAATACATCAAAGCAAATACAACAAGGCGAAATTTGCACACACTCACCAACACAAACACCACCCACACACACCCACACCACAACCCCCCTCAACAACCACACACATCACACACTACACACACACAGCGCGCGCGTACGCACGGCTCGCTCACGCACGCACGCGCGCCGATGCGCCGCGCGAGCACGCAGCGCGCACGCACACCTCACACACACACACACTCACATCACCTCACTCAACCACAACACACACACACACACACACACATGCCACAATCATCAGATATGGTGGTGGTTCAGGTTAAAAGGTAAACGGGTTTTTAGCATGTTATATGAGCCCTCCTTGGCGTCACTGGTTCTCCTTCACTTTCCTGACAACACACTGTGTTCTCCTATTCCCTGACAGTACTCTGTGTCCACCTTCTTCCTTTTACTGTGTTCTTCCTCCTTTCCTGACAGACACTGAGTTTCATCCTTTCCCTGACAGGGACACTGGTGTGCCCTCCTTCCCTGACAGACACTGTTTGGGTTCCATCTCCTTCTCCTTTCCCTGACAGACACTGCGTTCTTCTCCTTTCCCGGACAGACATGTGTTATCTCCTTCCCTGTATTGACACTGTGTTCTCCTTATACTTTCCCTGACACACACTGTGTTGCCTTCCCCTTTCCCTGAACACCACTGTGTTCTTCTTCCCCTTTCCCTGACCAGAACAATGTGTTCTCTCCTTTCACTGACAGACACATGTGTTCGTCTCCTTTCCCGCTGCCATACATTGTTGTACACCTCTCCCGACAGACACTGTGTTCTCGCCACTTTCCCCTGACAGACCTCAGTGTTCTCATCTTTCCCTGACAGACACTGTGTTTCCTTCTTCCTATTCCTGACGACACAGGTGTTCTCCTTCTTTCCCTGCCATTATCATTGTGTTCTCACTTCTCCTTTCCCTGACAGACACTGGTGTTGCTCCTTCTCCTTTCCCGGTCTGACATCTGTTTCATCCTTCTCCTTTCCGGACAGACACTGTGTGTTCTCCACTTTCCTGACTCAGACACTGTGTTTCCTCCCTTTCCTGAAAGAACTAATGTGTTCTCCTCCTTTCCCTGACAGACACTGTGTTCTCCTTCTCTTTGCCTGATCAGACCTGGTGTTCTCCTTTATTTTTCTTTTTTTTTTTTTCCCTGACTGACATGTGTTATTCCTCCATTTCCCTGACAGACACTGGTTCTCCTTTCTCCTTTCCCCTGACAGAACTGTGTTCTCCTCCTTTACGTCAGACACTTGTCTACTCTGTCTCTTTCCCTGACAGACACTGTCTTACTCTGTTCCTTTCCTAGACAGACCATTCCACTCTGTTATGTCCCTTTCCCTGAAGATCACTGTTCCACTACTGTCTTCCTTGCCTGACAGACCGGTCCACTCGGTTCTCCTTTACCCATGACAGAAACTGTTCACACTCTGTTCCTTTTCTGATCAGAACACTGTCCACTCTGTTCCTTTCCCTGACAGAAGTCCACTCCGTCGCCTTTTCCTGACAGAAACTGTCCACTCTGTTCCTTTTCTGACAGAACTTCCCACTCTGGAAGAGAAGGAGGGTAGGATGTAGGTGAGAGATGAAGAAGGAGAAAGAAGGAAGAGACCCATAAAAAAGAGGAGGTCGACGGACCACAACGACAACAACAACGACAAGGCAACGTCAATGAAGCAAGACAGAGAAGAAGAAGAAGAAGAGAAGAGAAGGAATAAACAAGAGAGTATTCTGTTTGTTGAATAAGCTATTAGCATATTCTATGTTTTCTCTTTTCTCCATTGCCATTTGACGAAGTCCTGTAGAAACAAAAAGTGGTAAACACACGTAAGCAAACAAATAGTCGCGCGTGCGCGCGAGATGAGAGAGAGAGAGGAGAGATGAGGAGAGAGAGAGAGAGGGAGGAGGTGAGTGAGAGGAGGTCGGAAGAGACGACGAGAGGGAAGCGGAGAGAGAGAGAGAGAAGAGCTTACCAATAATGTTATCAGACAGCCAGACTGACTGAATGGACAGACAAAGACGGAGAGTGACAGAGTGAGGCAGAGAGATAGGGGGGGACAGACATTTAGACAGCCAGATGAACAGATGGATGGCAGACAGACAGACAGGAAGGTAGATGAGGGGTGGGTGGTTTATGGGGAGAGGAGATTCCAACGCTTGAAACAATGAGAAATGTTCTTGGGTGAGTATTTCCTTTCCACATGTTGCTGCTCATTGGAGGTGCAGACAAGCGACAGACAATACGGACAGACAACAGACAGGCAGACAGAAGACAGACAAGCAGCCAGACAGCCAACAGAAAAAAGGAGAGATAGGAACAGGGTGGGGGGGGGGTGGGGGGGGTTGTAGTGGTATTGATGGTGGTGATGATGGGGAAATGAGAGGGTAGAATTACCTAGACACGAAACCAACAAGGAAAACAGGTTGAATGCTTCATTGCCTAAGCTTGTGCTTGTGAACACACACCACACACACACACACACACACACACACACACACACAACACACACACACACACACACACACACACACACACACACACACACACACACAGATCACATGATTTGGAGCCTATAAGGAATGTTAGAGTGAAGGCTCCATTGCACTGGCCCATGTGCACACACGCACACACACACACACACACACACACACACACACACACACACACACCACACACACACACACACACACACACACACACACACACACACACACACACGCACGCACGCACGCACACACGCACACACACACACGCGCACACACACACACACACACACACACACACACACACACACACACACACACACACACGCACACACACAACACACACCACACACACACACACACACGCACGCACGCACGCACACACACACACACACACACACACACACACACGCACGCACGCACGCACGCACACACACACACACACACACACACACACACACACACACACACACACACACACACACCACACACACACACACACACACACACACACACACACTAAGATCACATAATTTGGAGCCTGTAAGGAATTTAGGGATGATGATTCATTGTTACTACCTGAGGAAAAATCTGTCCCTATCTTGCAGAAACACCTAGAATCACTTTGTCCAGAGAAGATTAAGTGGACTATAGACTCAGGGAAATCAGTGGAATACCTAGATGTCAGAGTTACTCTGACAGACGAAGGTAAATTAAGAACGGATGTCTTTTCTAAAAATTCGCACAGCTACTTGCCCCCCTACTCATGTCATCCTCCATCTGTCTTTAAAGGTATGCTTATTGGTATGGGTAGAAGACTTAGGATGATATGTTCAGAAGATGATATATTAGAAAAGAGAATACAGGAATATGCAAAACAATCTCGTTACTTCAGGCTGGAAATTGGAGGATGCGTTAAAAGGTCTTAGAGAAGGTGCCAGTGTGCCCAGACAGAAAGCCTTGCAGAAACGTTCAAAAAACAAACAGAAGAAATTGGCTTGGGTTACTACTTGGGACCCAAGAGTTCCAGATAAATCAGGTATAATAAGAAACAATCTGAAATTGCTGTACAAAAATCCAGACATTGAAAATATTTCCGAAGAAGTCTATTATTGCAGGGAAAAGGAGAGCCAAAAACT